>LNAC01000256.1:1558901-1573733 GCA_002007465.1 Ailurus styani | reverse complement strand
GATCCCAGGACCCTGAGATCATGACCTGAGCCGAAGGCAGAGGCTTTAACCCACTGAGCCACCCAGGCGCCCATTAAGGTTGATTTAAAAGGAAGTTGTACCAGCTCAGTTTTCATGAGCAACTTTTGTTAAAATTACTGGTCAAAATCCTGCTGGAATTAAGACAATTTCAAGAAGAATTGGTTTACCATGAAATTTCACAGAAGCTTTCAGAAAGCTTCTTTTAAAATGAGAAAACACAAAAGAAATGAAATCTTGCTGTTTGCAACGACGTGGATGGAACTAGAGGGTATTATGCTAAGCGAAATAAGTCAATCAGAGAAAGACAATTATCATATGATCTCTGATATGAGGAATTTGAGGGGCAGGGCAGGGGATTATGGGGGAAGGGAGGGAAAAAATGAAACAAGATGGGATGGGGAAGGAGACAAACCGTAAGAGACTCCTAATCTCACAAAACAAACTGAGGGTTACTGGGGGGTGGGAGGGTAGGGATAGGGTGGATGGGTTATGGACATTGGGGAGGGTTTATGCTTTGGTGAATGCTGTGAAAGATGTAAGCCTGATGAGTCACAGACCTGTACCCCTGGGGCAAATAATAATTTTAAAAAAACTTTTTTTAGTAAAACATTATATTTATTATTTTAAAAGAAAATAAAGTAAAATGAGAGAATCGCATTCCTCCGGTTATATGCTGGCAGAGTATTTAAGATGTCAGCCACACTGCTGCCGCCTACAGGTGCACTCCGATGGTGTCCAGAGCTCACGTGTGGGGATTGCTTTTCTCCGCTCTAGGCTATTCAAATCTCCATTGTCCTGTGAGAGGCTTAGCACAAAACACTTTAGTTAACGAAAATTATGATGTTCCGGAAATATCAGAATTGGTCATGTTTATTACAGAGAAACAACCTGAGGAGGACAGCTCTCAAGCCTTCCTGTCGACACAGAATGGCTCGCCCCGCCTGACCCGAGCAGAGGTCCCTGCCAGGCCTGCTCTGCAGGAGGCCTACGATGTAGTCTTGCAACGGAAGGAAAATGAAGGATTTGGCTTTGTCATCCTCACTTCCAAAAACAAACCCCCTCCAGGAGGTAAGGGCTGCTGTAGCCTCCTGTCCCTGTAATTTCAATTTTCTGACTCTCTCAGAGGGCTTCATGAAACTAATTAGGAATTATGTATAAATTGCCTTAGAGACTTATCTCTTTAAGAACGATGAATATTTTTCTTATTTTCAAAACCAGGTAGTCTGAACCTAAACTTCCAGGCCTCAGGTTTATCTTTCATCTCAGGTTCCATAAAATCAGTCTTAGTGGCTCTGTTTGCATCCAGAGCGACAGGATATAGGGGGGGTGCACCCTCTGAGATTCAGCAAAAGGACAGTGCTGAGTTTTTTCAAACAAGGAGGCATAGGTTGTTTTTTGTTTTTTGTTTTAGTTAGAAGAAACTGTGGATGCAGAAATGAATTAAATGCTAGAAGCAGTGGAAAAGAAGCAAAACAGATTAATAGAAAAATCTTGACCCAAATATGTCTTAAATAATCCTTTTGTGTTGTTTAATGATAATTGCCACATTCCAGCTATAAAGGAACCTTCTTGAATGACAAGAGGCATTCTTATCTTTTATAGATGCGTCATTGAAAGGGAATAATTTTGTCAGAACTTTAAGCATTAAACTAAACATCCGGAACCCAGTTTAACAGAATACTGTCACCTAGGAAGGACGAACGTATATGTTAATTCCTTTAACAAAGGAGGAATTACCTCTAGGATGTCCAAGGCTGTTATGATCCAGCAAATTAAGTATTTGCTTTGTCTTTATGTTTCTAAGAAGTAATCATCTTTAAATATAATTATAAGATCCGAATGAATGTAAGGTGAGAACCAGAAAATTGAGATTGATCTATCATACTTGCCTGGTGACTTTATTTTTCCAAATCAAATGGTAAACATCTTTGACCACAGGAAAACGTGCACTTGCCTTTGCCAGTGGATTTGATTATATCCTGAGTAGTGAGATCCTTTTAGACTAGATGGTCACGAAAATCTTAGAAAAAGAAGAAACCCTTTCAGGAGTGTTGGGAGCCAAACCAATTTGCAAAATTCTTTTTTTTTTTTTTTTAATATTTTATTTACTTATTTCACAGAGGGAGAGAGATCACAAGGAGGCAGAGAGGCAGGCAGACAGAGAGAGGGGGAAGCAGGCTCCCTGCTGAGCAGGGAGCCCGATGCAGGCCTTGATCCCAGGACCCCGAGACCATGACCTGAGCCGGAAGCAGAGGCTTTAACCCACTGAGCCACCCAGGCGCCCCAATTTGCAAAATTCTTGCTAAAATTAATGCAAGTGTGTAAAGGAAGAGGATTCTGTGACATGGATGAGTTATTACTATAGTATCAGGTCACTGCTCACTGATACTAGTTTCCATTTTCCAAAAGCAGTTGCTATGGTAACCCTTGGAACTGGAACTGTCACTGATGCTCTGAGGATGATTATGTGGCCTGTGTTGGAAAAATGAAAGAAAGCAGATTTTTGGTGGGTTTTGTGTTAAAGCGTTGGAAATCGGTATTTCCCAAACCAAATAACCAATTTAGGTAACCATATTCTTACTCTAATGCCATACAATAATCCCACGCATTGAGATTAACAAAGACAGTGCAAGATTATTACTCAGTATGAGAGATGCCAACCACTTTCTATACTGAAGATAGTCCTTTTCTAGGACTGCCGAAATTAGGGGAGAGTCTAGAGTCCACCATAAAACAAAGCAATATAGAGGAATTCAGTAAAATAAGTTGCATTACTTATATAGGCTTAACCTTTTTATAGTTTTCGTTGATATTTAAAATGTATGTTGCATTTTAATATGTGCTAAGTATATTCTTTTTATTGGTGCGTGTTTGTATTTAAGTTTTTCAAATATTTTTATATTTATTCATTTTCATTGTTTCTTACTATTTTGATGGTTCTGTGTACCATAGTGCTGTGTAAGATAGTGTCATTAGCTGTTGGGCGCTGTAACCAGACAAGCTCAGCTTCAAGCCCCGCTTATGTCTTTTAATAGCTGTCTGATCTCGGGCAAATTACTTACCCTCCAAGAGCTCCAATTTCCTCTGTAAGATGACGATGATGATAACACTTCCTGTCTCACAGAGTCCGAGGATTAAAGGAGATAATGCATGTGAGCCCTTAGCCCAGACCTTCAATAAAAGCTGCTGGTGACTGTTGGAGCTTCTGCTGCGCTCGCCCTCCTGTTATTTATAAAATTGTTTGTCTCTTGCTTTTTATTTTTTTAAGAAATTTTAAAAAAGTTTATCAATGCTCGAGTGACGAAATGGGAAAGAAAGCCCAATTAAAATGTAAGATTGAGGCAGCAGCTCATGTGTAGCAGGAAATGAGTGTTTGCAGCTCATTAATTATCAACCTGAATGGTAAATTAGGCTTCGGGTGCCCGTGCATTTTATATAAAGTACTTGAGCTTTTCAGTCATTGCTGCAAACCCAGAATTTGTAATTTCACTGAAATGCTAGTTGATAATCTCACAGAATGCTGAGCCCTGCAAGCCTTCTTCTTGGGATTCCATGAATCTCATGTAGATAGAGGAAGAGTCCTGAGGGGGCTTGGGTGAGGAGCTTTCACTCACAGAGACTGAGCAGTAGCTCAAACTGCATTACCAAGAAGGTGCACTTTAGGTAAGAGCACAGGTGAAAAGGCAGGAAAGCTGTCAGAATAGATGATTCTTTGTGGACCTTGTCTTGGTGTAGATTGGTACTCTGTTCAGGATAGATTTTTTTTTTTTTTAAGATTTTATTTATTCATTTGACACAGAGAGAGAGATTACAAATAGTCAGAGAGGCAGGCAGAGAGAGAGGAGAGAGGAGGAAGCAGGCTTCCTGCTGAGCAGAGAGCCCGATGTGGGCCTCGATCCCAGGACCCTGAGATCATGACCTGAGCTGAAGGCAGCGGCTTTAACCCATTGAGCCACCCAGGTGCCCAGGATAGATTATTTCTTCCTTCTGATTAAATGTGTTTTCTGGTGACATCTGTCCCAAGCAGAGTTCCTGGCAGCATCTCTAACACCAGTCATGAAATTTTGAGATTCTTGGGGCGCCTGGGTGGCTCAGTCAGTTAGGTGTCTGCCTTTGGCTCAGGTCATGATTTCCAGGCCCTGGGATCGAGCCCTGACTTGGGCTTCCAGCTCAGCAGGGAGTCTGCTTCTCCCTGTGCCCCCTTGCCCTGCTTGTGCTCTCTCTCTCTCTCTGACAAATAAATCAATAAAATCTTTTTTTTTAAGATTTTATTGATTTATTTGTCAGAGAGAGAGAGAGAGAGAGAGAGATCACAAGTAGGCAGAGAGACAGGCAGAGAGAGAGGAGGAAGCAGGCTCCCTGCCGAGCAGAGAGCCCGATGCGGGCCTCGATCCCAGGACCCTGGGATCATGACCTGAGCCGAAGGCAGAGGCTTTAACCCACTGAGCCACCCAGGCGCCCTAAATCAATAAAATCTTGAAAAGAAATTCTGAGATTTTCTGTGGTTGACTTTTTCAAAGATCAGGGATCCAAGTCCGGCACCCTTACGGCCCTAGCCACAGCTTGTGTAAGTGCTCAGTGAACAGAGTACCTAGAAAAGACCTCTATTTAGGATGAAAAGGACTTGGCTAGTTTTTGCTTTGCTGGTGCTCCAGAGGTTTTAGTGTTTCCCTTTCTTGTCATATACCTCTCAGTTCTCGTTGCAAAGGATTCTTTGAGAGGGGACATTTCCAGTTACTGTCCTTTCTTTCCCTGAAAGAAATGTTTTAAGAGCACTAAAGTGACCTCAGCAGCTGGACAAGCCAGTCTGAGAGACAGATTTAGGGCAAAGATGAATGAAGACGGATAAACTGGTTTTATGGCCAGTGCCTATGGACTTGATATACCAGCAAAAGCAAGGCAGGACTTCAGACTTTTCCTTAGCTATGTGTACTCTGCAGGATTACTCTGAAAACTTCCCAGTCTGTTCAGAAGTTATCCTTCTACTGGTCTCTTTACTGTTTTTAACTGTTTTGATAATACAGCTGTCAACACTGAGACTATAGTAATCTGACTGCTTTTACCTTCCTTCACCCAGACAACCAACCCTTCGGGAAGTTCTGTCCCAAGATTTGCTGATTCCTTTTGAGCACATGGTTCACATGATGAGAAAGAACCACTGAGACTTCAGAGATTCATTTTGCTTGATGCTTTGCCAAGTCTGAGCAAACCCCTTTCAGCATGCCAGGGGTCTGAATGATTTTCTTCTCATCAAGAATGAACACCATGTACCAGTAGATCTTTTCTAAGGAGAATAGCTAAGGTATTGAGGTAGAAGGTCACCACAGGGCCACTGTCTGGTTCAGCATACATTTATTTATTTATTTATTTATTTATTTCTCTGATTTTAATATTTCTTTCTTTCTTTCTGATTTTTATTTCTTTATTAGAGAGAGCATGAGCAGGGAGGAGAGGGAGAAACAGGCACCTCCCCCCACCCCACCAAGCAGGGAGCCCGAGGTGGGGCTCAATCCCAGGACCCTGGGATCATGACCTGAGGCAAAGGCAGACACTTAACCCACTGAGCCAGCCAGGCGCCCTATAGCATAAGCTTCTGACCTGCTGTCCTCTCCGCAAATCGCTCATACTGCCTGGCACAGGACGTGGCCCACTGCTCGGGCTCTTTCCTGATTACTTTGTTTTAAGGAAAATGGTATAATAAGTGCTTGATAGAATTCAGAGCAAAAAGGCACTTGCTTCCAATACTGACATCCTCTATTTTAGGATAAAATCTCTCACTGTAGAATCCTAGAAGAGCAGGGGAATGGACTTGTGTGTGGGGCTATAAATCACGGCCAGGAATAACTTCCAGTTCAAATGAAAGCCTATTACAATGTCCCTGACATACACCTACCATGACTCAGAAATACTAGTAAGGAGCCCATTTTACTATGGAAATAAAACATACTCAGAGTGCCATTTTAAATATTGATTATCCGTATTTGTAACAATCAGTAGTCAGCTGGAGGCAAATGCCGGACAAGTTTACTGACCTGGGTAAGGAAATTCTTAAGGAACGTGGGAGGAACGTTTGTTTCTTAACGCAAATGCCCCCTTTTAAAGGGGTGAAAGATATTTTGACAAGATTTCCTGAATGTCTGAGGACTTATTTTAAGCCGTAACAGCCAAGGGTCTTCAGAGTCTAGGAAACCCTTCACCATCGCGAGCCAACAGAACGTGCGGCATGTCTTTGCAAATGTCTTTGACTCTGCTTTGTGCAGTCAGGGCAGGAGTTTATCCATGAGCCAAATAGTCTCAACGTTAAACATCTCATGTTCTGATTCCCCTCAGCTTTTCTAATTTTAAAAAATCTAAAGGCACACACAAAAGGAATGAATTTTGCTACAGAACTAAAGTAGGGTTTGTTCTAATGGTCAGTCATTTCACCGTGCCTGGATTTCTGAGCGGTAACTTCCGAGGCCTGACCTTGAATTTCAACTCCATTTATTTACAAGGCCCCCTGTGGGAGTAAATGTCCCTTTAGCAGAACCAAAGGTGATCTCACTGTGGCAGTTTCTGAAATAG
Organism: Ailurus styani; assembly: GCA_002007465.1. Taxonomy (NCBI): domain Eukaryota; kingdom Metazoa; phylum Chordata; class Mammalia; order Carnivora; family Ailuridae; genus Ailurus; species Ailurus styani. Next base: position 1,567,148 of record LNAC01000256.1, on the reverse strand, counting down.
CCAAAATAGGACACAGCCTGAACGGCCAGCAATAAGTAAGAAGCATTCGCTCTATGAGAGAGTAGCCTAAGTATCAGGGAGGTCAGTCGCCTTCAAACAGGCGCGTTAGGATGGCGGTGTGAAAACTGCAGAAAGGTTCACGGTGAGTGGAAGGCAGCACGGAGGTGTCCGTGCCACGGCTGCCGTGTAAGGAGCGGTGTACGCGTGCAGACGCAGAGCTGAAGACAGTGTGCAGATAGTCCCCGAGGGTAAGGTGACCACATGCGATGCTTTCGTGCCCTACTTTGAAAGAATGGTTTTTGATGTTATGATGTGGAATTTTTAGATGACGATAAATCCAACGCTAACGAGTCTTAAATAATGGAAAAACCTGGGCGTTCGTTTCCCCTAGTTATTCCTCATAAAATTGGCCGAGTCATAGAGGGGAGCCCAGCGGATCGCTGCGGAAAGCTGAAAATCGGAGATCACATCTCTGCGGTGAATGGGCAGTCCATTGTTGAGCTGTCCCATGATAACATTGTGCAGCTGATCAAAGACGCCGGTGTCACCGTCACCCTCACAGTCGTTGCTGAGGAAGGTAAGGAACCGGTCACGTCGCCTTGCACAAGCTCGCGGGGCCCCCCCGGCCCCGAGCCCGCGGAAGCCAGCGGCTTCTCCCAGCACCGCCGGGAGGACCGCCGTGACAGACCTTGCAGATACCCGGGAGTCTCCCGGTCGGCCTCTTGCATTGACTGAATTTAAAAGGCAGTTTATTAAAAAGTTGTCAGTAGCTCAAGAGAAAGAACCCGGCTCGTGAGTGGTGGCCGTTTCTCAACGTGCTGGAGAAGCAAGCACCCAGACGTGAGAGAGATTGGTCATACTTCTCAGATCTTATTTTCTTAAAATAATGTGTTCGGTTTCTGCTTGCTGGAGTGAGAGGAAATCCTCTACGATTCAAAGACAGTCACTGTTGCTCTCCAGCCTTTCATGTCAGGGCCGGGCCCCGGCGCGCCTCTCCGCACCGCCGGGGCTTCGTTCTGGGCCGCGCTGTCTAAACGGGGGGCCGGGCGGTGCATAGCAATGGCCAGGAAATAGGGCATAAAATGCATTTAGTGTCTTGCCTTGCTTTAGAGCTGCCATTTCTTCATTAAGGGTTTCTAATTAGGAATTTTGAATAGCACCCGTTCGTGCTCTTTGTTCATGAATTGCAAGGTAAGGGTTACATAATGTGCCTCTCATTTTTTTTCAAGTTTACAACACCAACAGAGGAGAAGCCCCAAATGTGGAATTAGGGAGAATCTGTCCATCTTTCCTGTTAAAACCTCTTGTACTGTAATGGGTGTTCATGCCCCGCGGTGCCCCATGGTCTTCTAGCAGCGTCAGTGTTGGGGTCTTTTCATTCTTAATTCTTCCATTCTCCGCTCTTCCCGCTGGCCCTCTCTCCCACACTCGTTCATAGCCAAGGTTGTACGTGACTCTGCTGCCCTCCCGATGCCCGGAGGGGCGTTTCCACCTGCGCGTGAGCTCTCCAGCCCTCGGACCCGCAACATCCCCACCCCGGCCCATTTCCCTTTTCTAATCTGGTCCATGTTCTGCCCAGATCTGTCCCGGACTCTACTGCTCGGTTCTCCTAAAATCCCCCCTGCAGAAGCCTGAGTACTTGCCCAGTTTCTGCACAGAAAGTGTTTTATGAATTTGCTCCCAGGCACCTTTTACGTTGAACTCCCAGCGTTCCTTCCAGATCCACTCCGGAGCGAGGCCTCTTCGGCCTCCGTGCCCACGGGCAGCACCCCCCACCAACAGCCCCCCACACTCCGCCCCCTCACAGTTCACCGAGCATTGCTCCTGCGTGACGGTCTCCCTGCTGAAATTCTCTGCTCTTTGAAGACAAAGAGAATATTATCAGTTGACTGTGATACTTAGTAGGTGGTCAGTAAATATTTTTTTGATTGAAGAAATGAGTTCAGTGGATGACCAAATAGATGAGGGGATGAATGAACAAAGGAACAAAGTAAAAGTCAGGAGACTTTCAGTTCTTTGCCAGTACCTAGCAGAGGCATTAGACACCCAATAGAAGTGAGGCCTTTGACAGAGTTCGTGGACACCTATCAGCTAGCTGGATGACCTGAAACAAGCCACTTAAGGTTTCTAACCTGCAGGGTTTTATCTGTACAGTGGGGATGATAATGTCTATTTCAGGGTCTCCGTGAAGGTTACAGATGAAAACGTTCCCCATCTGCATAAGTACCCTGAGGTGCTCATCTAATGGTAGCTGTGTCATTTCACCCCGTCTTTGCATGGCTGATCCCCACATCCAGGTCTCTGCCCACACCTCACCGCCTAAGGAAAGAGTAGTCATATTTAGTAAGCACTTACGATGTGGCGAGTGTTACAAACACTTTTCATCTGTTCACTTATTTCATGCTCACACGAATCCTAGGTAGGCACTATTACTTTCCCATTCTGTAGATGAGGACACTGGGCCCCCCAGCAGTTAGAGAACTTGCCCACGGTCACAACACTCATAACAGAAGCAGAATAGGAGTCCCAGCCTGGCCCCAGGATCTGCACTCGGGACTGCTCTGCCTTCCCCAACCACAGTATCCAGAATGACCCTGCCTGCCCCGGGCCTCTCTCACCCCGCCCTGCTTGACTTTGCTTCCTTGCACTGACCCCTGCCTCAGGTGATCTAACCTGTAGTCTCTTTGTTTATTCCCCTCTCCCCACCCCACCCCCATCAGAATGTAAAGTCACAAGATTCCTGACATTAGAGGTCTTGTCACGTTCAGTGCTGAATCCCAAGGGCCTAAAATAATGTCAGGCACATAGTAAGTGCTCAGTAAAAAAGTTCTTGAAGGACTGTGGTTACTTAATGTGATTTGGGTCAGGTTTCTTAGTCTCCCTTTCTTCACTACAATTTCTTTACTACGCTCTCCAGAGCCTGCTTTTTAGCCTTAAATTTGTTCTGTGACCCACAAAGAAAAGCAGGCGTCGGCATCATAGGAGCTCACATTTTAGGTTTATTTGGAGGATGAGGTCTGTGTTATACTCATGTCAGCATGGCTGGCACGGCAGTGAGAGAAGCTTCCTGAAGTAGTGGAGTCCACAGTCCTGGTGCTCAGTGTTTTTCTAACCATGTGTCGAAAGGACTGGTGACTTTTCCGGTCAGCACAGCCAGCCTTGTTGTGAAATACATAAAAATTAAATGAAAAATAGAAATGAAGACATAAAGTCATTCTGTCAAGTCATTCGAAAATGTTCTCAGTGCTTACTCTCCGTATCTACAGGCGTCTTACTGCTGACTGACCCAAGAGCCGCACACCCAGTAGCCCTGGGATAGAGGGCTCGGGAAGAGAATCAGGGTTTTTTTGTTTGGTTGGTTATTTTTGCCAAAGTTACCTTGTATTGTTGATAGTGTCTTCTCTGAGGGGTTATCCAAAGTTGCTCAGGCATTTTTCTTAGAGGAAAAATTAACTTTGACACAGTGGTGCAAATACTTCTGGACGTACTCAAGATTTTCTATATAGTGCCAATCAGTGTTTAGGAAAAATAGAATAGTGGACGGAAACCCCCCCAGTAGTACATGCTTTCACGTCTATTTCGGGGGCGCCTGGGGGGCTCAGTCAGTTAAGTGTCTGCCTTCCGCTCAGGTCATGATCCCAGGGTCCTGGGATCGAGCCCCATGTCGGGCTCCCTGCTCAGTAAGGGACCCTGCTTCTCTCTCTCTGTCTCCCCTCGCCCTTGCTCATGTGCTCATGTTCATGTGCTCTCTCTCTCTCACTCACTGTGTCTCTCAAATAAATACATAAAATCTTTTAAAAAAATCAAAATAAAAAATAAAGTCTATTTCATAAGTAGGCACAGCCTGTTAAAATGCAATCACATTCGACACATAAAAATCACATTTCAGTGTTACACCTTATTTTATTGTGTACTCAAGTGTTATTAAGCTAGGGAAACAGTCAGAATTTCTTCTTCTTCGCAAGAAAAAGTGTTCATTCTGTCCATAAAAATCCCATTCGTGGAATTTGTAAGTCTTCTGAGTTTCTCATTATATTCAGTATAAAATCTTTCAGCTGCACTGAAGAGTCAACTGACTATTTATCGCCCTAGAGCTGTTTTCAGAAATCACACCTTCAGATCCGTTGCTCAGAGCCCCGGGATCTCCCCTCGGGTCCTCCTTCCCTACGGTCCAGAAGCCACTCGCTGTTCGTAGGTAAAAAACAGCTGGAAAAAGAAAAACGTGGTCCTTCGTTCTGTTTTCCCCTTTTACCAGATCCTGTTGAATAGTTAAGGTTTTTCGCCCGAGGAAATGGGTTAACCAAGTTCGCAAGGCATGGGTCACGTCTGCTATAAAACTCCACCGACGGGTAGCTTGAGGCTCCCGGCCACCGGCCACCCCCGCGCCCACCTGTGCTCCCGACAGGACGGCAACGGACCGCGCCTGGCTCTTCTTGCCGACCGTAAAGAAATCTTAGCAATGGACTGACTCTCTTTCCACGTTGATTGCTCCTTCCGTGCCAAGTCCTGGTCATCCCAGGTTTAAGAGTGACACGGGTCACCCAAGCTCCCGAGGACCACGTTGAAATGGCTCTGGTAGCATCGCCACCAATTTTTGGCTCTGTTTTCCGTTTATTTATCTGTTTGTCCCCATTTGTCTCTATTTTCCGCTGTCATTTCCCTCCCTCCTCCCACTGGCAACCATTCCAGTGTGTTGTGTGTGCCTTGGTTTATTTTTAAAATACGTAATTGTGTGTGTGTGTTGGCATTTATTTTTGAGTTACATAAATAGTATTGCGGTATAGATTTTATATTGGTTTTCTTCTCTGAATCCTTGGAACCATGTTTGTTTCTTTAATGTCCTGTTATTGTTCCAGGATCCAAGCCAGGGTCTTACAGGACATTCATTCGTTCATCTTTTTTCCTGTGCGTGTAACGTCATAGCTCATTGTGGTTTTGATTTCTGTTTCCCCAACGACTAATGACGCTGCGCCTTTTCACGTGCTCTTGGCCATCGGTAGATCTTCAATGCAGAAATGTTGGTTCAGATATTTTCCTCACTTTAAATTGATTATCTTTTTTATTGTCGAATTCTAAGACTTCTTTATATATTCTGATATTAGATCCTTAACAGACCGTGCCCGCGAGTATTTTCTTCCTTTCGGCGGGTTGTCTTTTTGCTCTCCGGATGCTGCCCTTTGACGCCCAGAAGTTTAATATTGATGGTGTTATTAATCTGTATTTTGTTTGGTGTCATAGCACCAATTTTAAGATTAATGCACATTGCTGGAGGAATATAATCAATTGCTTTTAATGACTTGACAGTTTTTCATAATACATGTTTAGCACACATTACCCTCCTAGCCCTGCCCCGCCCCAGTCACATTACCACGCGCTCTCCTGATATGCCTGCATATACGTACCTTATAAATAGTGTGGGAATTTCTTGGAGTGAAGTTGGTCGATCAGAGCGTCGGCACGTGCTTACTTTGAGCAGGTGCTGTCCGCCTGTCCCCCATCATTGTTGCACCTTCCCCCCGGCAGCAGTACACGGACACTTCTGTAGCTCTACGCGTCCACCAGGACGGGGCGTGAGCCTACTTTCAAACTGGCCAAAGTATGGGAAGTGCCCTCTCACTGGTCTTTAACTTGCATTTCTCTTACTACCCATGAATTTGAGCATCTCATCAGATGCTTGTTTTGTGGGATTTTTTTCTTCTTGTGGATTCCTTCTTCATATCCTGGACTCATTTTTCTTGTGGGGTTTCAGTCTTTTTCTTGTTGATATTTAGAGATTCCTTAGGAATTGTACAGGAATTTAGTTTGAGAAAGTACAGTTTAGTTTGAGAAAGTGCAAAGATCTTTTCCTGTCATTTGTATGTTAACTTTGACCATGGTGCCCTCCACTGTACAGAGCTTCTTAATTTAGACATGATCCCATTAGCCAATTTTTACCTAATGACTTATGCTTCTCAAGTTTCATGTCAGAGAAGTTATCCTTCCTCACCCCACGTCACAGAGATTTTCTCTTACATCATCTTTTCAATTTGTAATTTTACATTTAGTTCTTTAATGTATCTGGAGCCTCCCTTTTATATATAGTTTTGGGAGGAATCCAACTTTATTTTTTTACTCTCATAGGGAGTGGGTTTTTCTAGCACAGGCTATTAGATCACTTCTTTTCCTCATTGATCCATGTCGCCACCACTCCTGTACCTCCCCTTTCAACAGGAGTCTCCTACCTGTTCCATTCTATTGACTCATCCATTCTTGGGTTAATTTACATATATATTTCTTCACAGTAATATGCATAATATATTTTTAAAGTGTGTGTATGCACGTATGTATATATATCCACACACACTTTAAAAAAAAAATCTTTAACTCTGTGGTGTATCCTAATATCTGTCTGTAAAGGCACACAGGACCACCTCCTACACACACTCCAAATTTGACTAGAAATTCATAAAACTTTTCTGTATAAAATTTTAGAGCAAATTATTAAGCTCCTCCAAAAAAATCCAACTGCAATTTTTATTTGGATATATTAAATATCTATTAACTTTGGAAAAATATGTACCTTTAAATACTAAGTCGTACCACCTAAGAGCATGGGATGTGTCTCTACTTATTCAGATCATCTTTTGTGTCTAATAGAGTTTTAGAAAGTACTCTCATAGGGTTCTCATTTATTCTTGCAAAGGATGATTTGTGGAACATTATAATGTTTGTCATTATACTTTAACTATGGAATTTTGTGTTTTTCCTCTAATAATATACTTTCTCTTAAATAATTACACATAGGAACTCCAGCAAAAGTTTAATTCTCACTGAGGGAGAGATATACTTAACCCATTGCTTTACTATCTGAAGAAATTTGAGATAAAACAGAGAGAGCATAGGCCTGTTTGGCATCATAGGATATTACCTTTGAGAAGTAGAACAGCTCTTAACACAGAAATAAATTGGAGAAGCCATGTAGCATACATTGAAGGACTAAAACTGAAAAAAATACCAATGATAGAAAGTTTTATTTAACCTTGACGAGGATAAGGAAAGAAAACGGGACCAATTTGTGGTCCCGGATGCTGCAGTGACACCACCCATCCTCAGGGAAGGTAGAGGAGAAGTTGAAATTAATCAGCTTCTTTTTCCTGTCCTGAAGTTAAAACACCCATTGCACTAGCCAAGCTAGGAAGCCAAAAAATTATCTACACTGGACTCCTACAAAGGTGCAAGTATCTCCCAGTCATCTTGTTGATAGAAGTAATTTCTCCCATCCGTTTCCATTCCCTTAGTAGTAGCCATGAATTTACAACGACCGACCAGAATTCAGCTAGGTAATGGGCACTTAAGGTTAGAGGCAGATAACTTGAAATTGATGTACCCAGTGAGCAAAAGTGGAAGGACTTCTGGGAATTTCTGGTGGGTACAGGAATACAGACGTGAATGAGGTGTGATTCCTGCAATCAAGGAGTTCTCGGTCGAGCTGGAAAAATAGGTGTTCACCTAGCTCCAACACAAGGTGGTAAACGCTATGAAGACAGTGTGCCTAAGAGGCCAGGTGAGATTTCATAGAGGAGGTGACATTTTCAACAGGAGATGAAGTGGGAAGACACAAGTGCCCAGGTGATAAGTCTGGATGGTATCTTTTTTTTTTTTTAAAGATTTTATTTATTTGACAGAGATCGCAAGTAGGCAGAGAGGCAGGCAGAGAGAAGAGAAAGCAGGCTCCCTGCTGAGCAGGGAGCCCGATGCAGGGCTCGATCCCAGGACCCTGAGATCATGACCTGAGCCGAAGGCAGAGGCTTTAACCCACTGAGCCACCCAGGCGCCCAAGTCTGGATGGTATCTTATCCACAGTAAAAAGTTAAGCAAGGTAGAGGCCTGTTTCAGTTTATATGCTAGGACTGGAATCCAGGAAGCAGAGTGCAGATGGGGTTGGTTAAGGAGACCAGCAAGGAGGGCCAACCTAAGTAGCTTGTTAAGCTAACTAGGAAGATAAAATTCATGATAGTAATTTAAAAGAGCAACAAACAAATTTCCAGGTTCCTCACCAAAAAAAGTTCATACTCTTCCTTCCTAGAGCACTTGATTTTAAAGCATTGAACATTCTTGCTAAGTAAGGTCAGTATTTCAGAATGTACACTTTAAGAGCAATATAACCCCAAATAAGACTTTATCATTTTGGGCGCCTGGGTGGCTCAGTGGGTTAAAGCCTCTGCTTTCGGCTCAGGTCATGATCTCAGGGTCCTGGGATCGAGGCCC
>LNAC01000256.1:1382829-1558792 GCA_002007465.1 Ailurus styani | reverse complement strand
AAAAAAAAAAAAAAGACTTTATCATTTTGATGATGATGATGATAATAGAAACATTTATATAATGAATATAATATGCCAGGCACTGTTTAAAGCTTGTTTAATACGATAAACCCACAAGATGACTATAATTCCCTTTTTGTGGATGAGATGATTAGAAGCACAGAGAATGTTAAGTAATTTCCTCAAGAACACACAGCTAATAAATGATGAGTCAGGCTTTTAACGCCTGTCAGTTTTGACAGAGTTCATGGTCTTATTCACTAAGCTGTGTTCCCACTCTCTGATATTTTAAATATCCTATGTTTACTATATAGACAGGATAAAACATTCAAAAGTTCCATCTTTACAAATATGAGTGTGACAGCCTTAAGAGTCTCTCTTGACTGTTCCCTCCTGTGACTTGCCATCGTGATGCAGGCAGTGTCTACCATGCTTAGTTATGAAACCTGCCTTCAGGGAGGTCTGGGGCTGCTGGCAATGATACAGGAAGAAATGGTAGCTTTCCCCCCTGCATTTGTGCTGTCAGAAAACAGAAGCAGCGAACTCTTCACAAACATTTGTCAGCTCTTGGGGTGGTTCTAGAAGTTTGTCTTAGGTATTCGTGTCAGGCAAAATAATGGCTCCAACGTTAAAGATGCAGGTTCACAGATCTATGTGTGGTTTGCAGACTGGCCTCTGTGTCCCAGCACTCCTGAGACCTGTCTGTGTCATCTAGAGTTGTTTACCTGTTGCAGGGTGTGTGCTCTGGAAGCCCATAGAATAGGCTGTTTCCTAGAGCTCTGTCCTTTAGGTAATGTTGTCGAGTGTGTACATTTCTGATTTCCATGTTGTATGGATGACCAAAAAAATACGATTCCTGTTCTCTTCAAACATAAGCATTCATCAAAGCCACAGGGGAAGAATTGTTAACATTCCGATTCCAGACAGCTGACGGCCAAGTGGTTCGCATTGAAGTCACTAAAGTCAGGAAGGCTGGAACCATGTGCTGTTGTTGCACTTCCGTAGACCACTCGGCCTTTACAGTTTTATGTACAAACTCTTATTTTTATTGTTTTCTCCCTTGAACAGAGCATCACGGTCCACCATCAGGAACAAACTCAGCCAGGCAAAGCCCAGCCCTGCAGCACAGACCCATGGGACAGTCACAGGCCAACCACATAGCTGGGGACAGGTGAGGCTGGTCTTCCCAGCTTTGGGCTTTTTTCTCTCATCTCCCGGCTCTTCAGTGCTCACCCCCACTGGCCCCCCCACCCACAGGTCCACCTTCAGATATCTTCCTACACCCTCACCCCCTCAGTACCTCCTCCCTCCTCCCAGCTGCATCCCACGGCACAACATGCTTATCCAGTCATGTCTGATGAGTGGGGCTTAGAAAATAAAGAAGTGACTGCAGCATGGTCTCTGCTACTCTTGGTGCTCGTAATTTTGGTAGGGAAGTCACAGACCCACATGCGTTGCTGTCTTCTCAGACTACCTGAGCAGACCGGAGCAGTATGTGTGCCTATTTCTTTACTCTTTTGTTGAAAATACTAGCATGCAACAAAAACTAGATTGCCAGAAATTCGGCATCTGCGGGCACTGGTGCTGCCGAGAGCCGTTTCTCACTGACGAGGTCAGCTCATCTGCCTCTGGGTCAGTTACTTGAGTGCACTTTTCCTTGCTATAAACTGCACCGAGACGCCCTTAAAGCCAAAAGCAAAACAGTGGGAGGAGTTGACAGGCCCGATGCTGGAGTTAACGGCCAGATTGCCCAGCACCTCTGGTGCGATACGGTCTGCCTTCACGGCGGTTCGTCAGGAGAATGGCCAGCTTCAGACTCAAGAAATTAGTCTGCCTTTCCTTTCAGACAGTTTTCATTGACTCTGTTCAGAGAGTGACTGGATTTCTCTCTTGTAGAAGTGGTCTAGAAGGTGAAATTGGGAAAGATGTCTCCGCTTCTTACAGACATTCATGGTCTGACCACAAGCACCTTGCGCAGCCTGACACGGCGATGATTTCGGTTGTCGGCACCCGGCACAATCAGGTAAACGGATAGCACACCCCCCAGCCCAGATGTGGACTGTTATTTTCAGTTGTTGCATCGCTGACATGGGTGAATTTTTACCACAAATCATTTTGGACATGTTGTTCCCAAGTTTAATAATTCTTGAAGACTTGCTGCGTGTTTGGCCTTCCGTTAGCTTCTGTGAGAGAAGGTTAAGAGTGAACAAATTTACCCTGTAATTGGAGAAATGTGCACCCTGGGTCAGGTACTTAGAAATAGCGGCGTTGGAGTTCGTCAAAGTAGGGTTTTGAATTCTCCGCTCCCCACCCCCACCCAGGGAAAATTAGTCAGGATCTCCTTAAAGGAAGCATTTCCCCACATACAAGTCTCTGATCACTCATCCTGTTGCACGTTAACCAACTAGTGGAGAAAATGTGTGAGCTTCAGCTTAATTTAGGCTGCATTTATAAAGTAGCCGTTCAACCAAAACTTACATTCCTTTCTTATGATACAGAAATGCATATTGAGTGTATGTCATAATATCCCAGCTCTAAAAGTTTTCTTCAAACTGTCAATAAAGCAGCCCATGAAAACTTGTTTTTCTTCTACTTTCTCTCCCAGAGCCTTGGTTGTTACCCAGTGGAGCTGAAGAGAGGCCCCCGGGGCTTCGGGTTCAGCCTCCGCGGGGGGAAAGAGTACAACATGGGCTTGTTCATCCTGCGTCTTGCTGAGGAGGGCCCCGCCATCAAAGACGGCAGGATTCACGTGAGTTGGCTTCCTTCCGCAACCTTTGGTTCTGCCTCCAGACTGGAAACAACTGAAAACAGTTGATCAAAGGGAATGCGGAAACCTCCCAAAGCTAAGCAGCAAAGTTTTCTGTCACTAAACCTGAAAGCAGCTGCTCCTTGTTTCACTTTCTGACACTTGGTGATTTCACGTCCTCGCTCTGGTGTCCTGGGCGCTACCACAGTGATGCTATTTTACCATCTTGACTTTAGGCGATAAGGAAACTTTTTTTTACTTATACAGTCCATGTCTGAGGGCAAATGGATTAGTAAGTAAGATATACTTTCATCTTATTAGAAGTCTTGGAAAAGCCAGGATAAAACAGAATCTTCAACTTCTTCTCAGAAATAATAGGCCCAAGGTTTGTTTTTTTTTTTTCCTCTTAGCTACCTACAGAGGTAGCCAGAGATCAAAAAGCATGACTCTCCCAACCTTTACTATTATTTGAAAGACTGGAATTCACCTGGGTAATTGCCCATCCTAGGGTTTCTCAACTCTGAAACACTGTAGCTTTGTACAGGGCACTGCAGATCAGACTGTCTCTGTATCTGCAATGGAGGGTATTTTCCCCCCTTCTCTGAATGTTACTTCCAGAGAAATGTTATATAGGGGATATGTGCTGGCCTCGATTTTTAAAAAAATAATTCACTGGTATTTTAAGGTTAGACATTAGAAATTTTAAATTCTAGACAGCCTTCCCCCCCCCTCCTGCTCAAGAGAACTTTAGATTTCCTCCATCTCCCACCGGTAGGCAGCAGGGAAGATAATTCTTGTTTAAAAATCAGATGGTATATTCTAATAATGTTTGGAAAAGGCTTCCAGGTGATTGCAGTTTCGAATTTTCCACATCATTGCCCCACTCCCATTACTCATTTGGTAAACGTGTTGAGTGTTTGCTTTACCCAGAGCTTTTATGAATGAGTATTGAATGAGCTGGGAGAAGGGGTGTCCCTAAAACAAATAAGACACCGCCCTTTTTCAAAATGACCAGACTCGTGCACAAGTTCAGAGGAGTTAAGTATGAGTGGAGATTTCGCAGAATGGGTGGCATTGGAAAGTGGGTAAGATTTCAGTAGAGAGATGAGTCCTTTTTCTTCCCCCTCTTTTTTTAAAAAATCTATTTAGGTATACTTTAAATCTGTTGGGTTTTTTAAAGAAAGTCTCCCATTGTAGGGCTGCCTGGGTGTCTTATTCGGTTTAGCATCTGACTCTTGAGCTCAGCTTAGGTCTTGATCTCAGGGTCATGAGTTCAAGCCCTGCATTGGGCTCCATGCTAGGCATGGAGCCTACTTCAAAACAAAACAAAAAAACCATTGTATTGTCATAAAAAATAAAAAACAAGCCAAAAACTAGGATATAATTTTAAAATGTTGATTCCAAATATAACCCTCAGATGATGCACTAATCTCACTAAACAAATAAAAGGCAAACAGGCCTTGACGCAGACAAAGTTTGTTTCTAAAACATGTCATTCTTTACAAATGAATGGGGGCTTTGGACTTCCATGATTAACTAATTTCAAAAGCTCTGATATTTGAAAACAAAAGGAGATAAGCTATTAAGGATTATGCCCAGGTTTATTCTAAACTCTAAGAAATTTTCAGAGAAGAGTTCTTTTTCAGGCTACCAACCTCTCAAAATCCTGACTTGCTAAGGATCGTGGGAGCTTTGTTACTAATGACAACTGAGTCTGGGGGCCACTGCCCAAATGAGGAGAGTTTATCTCCAGCAAATTCACACTGCAGAGCTGCGTGAACTGCCCCACCCCTTGCCTCCCTCACTTTGTCTGTTAGGTTGATATCTGTAGCTATCATGTCAGTGCCTTCAGTCCTGATACAGGGCCTTGAATGGTTATAGTAGATGTTCTGTAGATATTTGTTCAAAGAGTAGAATGGATGAAAAATGAGAAATGAATAATGAGAAAATTGTTTTTTTTTAAGATTACTGCCAGAACTTATTACTGCATAGACAGGACTTGGGATAGACGAAGCAAGTGGCAGACAGTGTAATAGTGTAGTTCAGTGGGACAAGGAAAGGTTAACCTGTAATACAGATGAAAAAGGTGTTGAGAGTCAAGGGCATCTCTACATTTAGTGAGTCCTAAGCCGTCCATAAATCTGGTTAAGATCTGGAGAGGAGCGAAAAAGGTGTTCTGGGAGAAGAGAATGAGATCAGCTGAATAGGGGATAGTGTTGGATTTAGTTAGATCTTTACTGTAGGACAGAATCAGATGCAGAAAATGTGGAGTCTGGCATCTTCCAGGCAACACGTATTTTCACTTACTTTTAGTCTCACAAAAACCCTTTAAAGGGAGGTGGCATTATTCCTACTTACCGATGTAAAACTGAGGCTCCAGGAGACTAGGTCCCTTGCTGGGGTCACTGGGCCTGTGCCAGCTGCGAGGGGACCCAGGGTTTTGGTTCTGTAAGCCCAGTCCACGTGCTTCCCACATCAGGCCCTGGCTGGTGTCTGTCTGGATTGGACTGTTTGGGGGAAGCGTGTAGGTTCTCAAGGCCTTCTGAGATCATGTAAGCAGTGTGCTAGAAACATTATTTTGTAATTTTAATACAAGATGTACATCTTTAGTGGCTGTTGTTAATACAGTAACTTTTTTAAGGAACATCATTTTTCTCTAGTCCCTTTCCACTTTTTTTCTTCTTTTGGTTTTCCTGTTCTTTTTCCCTCCCTTTGATTTCTCTCTCCTCTCCTGTGTCCCATAATTTTATTTTTCAATAATACAAACCTGAACTCGAATCATGCATTATTGGTTCTATTTATCAAAAGATGTATTCCTCATTTTTTGATGCATTCAAAATTTTTAAAAGTAACAGAATTTTCAAAGAGTGTTCACATTTCTGTCTCAAAGGTGCCATTTTTTTTTTTATCTCCAGCTCTGTACAGTCCAGTAGTTTCCCTGCTCTGAGGGCCTGTCTACCAGCAATCTTTTTTTTTTATATATAGATTTTATTTATTTGACAGAGATAGAGCAAAAGAGGGAGAACAGGCTTCCTGCGGAGCAGGGAACCCAATGTGGGGCTCAATCCCAGGACCCCAGGATCATGACCTGAGCCGAAGGTAGATGCTTAGCGACTGAGCCACCCAGGCTCCCATCTACCAGAAATCTTAAAGCCATGGGGTTCTAGTGTCCTTCGCCACAATGTGGTTTTAAAGTTAAACAAAAATGACACCTGGTGGCAAATCTGTTCAATTACAAGCTTTATTTCGATTGATTTGTTGTACTGAGAGAGAAAGAAATCAGCAGCTTAGGACAGTGAATTTAAGCCAGAGAATGTGACTGCAATCAATGATAACCTCAGTATGTTTCACAAGACACACCTAAAGCGTGTTCCCAGTACGGTCTGCCCTTTTTCATTTCTCTAATTATCAGCAGGACTTTATACCCAGTACTAACTTACCATGCGTACTTCCTCATACAAATAATTTTTCTTCAGTCACTTATTAGGGAAATCCGAGTGTTAACTTTCATTTCACATATATTCTAGACACAAGGTTTTTTATTAATTATGTGTATGACTTTTTCCATCCTATTATGTTTATTATTTTGTTTAAATATCCTCTTATCCATCTATCTTATTTGATATTCTCCATTTCTTCGAGACTCCTTTTTTTTCCATAAATACGCAGCGAAACAATCTCTTTGCTTTCTCATAGTTGATTTGACGTTTTTTGCCCTGTAGAGAGTGCAGTAAATCTTGATCCTAATGCACTTGAAGTCTTTTTTTTGGAAAGATAGGGAAATAGGGAACTTGAAAAGTAACATTCGTCTGTCTGGTGTGTAATCGGGTTTTATCTCATTAAATCCTCCCCAGTGCCCCAAGAGGTGGGTGCTAATATTATCCCCATTTAACAGGGAGGAAACTCACACCACCCAGCCAGCAGTAGGTAGACCCAGGAGTGAACCACAGATGTTAGGATGCCAAAGCCCAGCTTCCCGGCCACTTGCTTTCACACTATCTGTGGATACAGACTTCCCCCAGCCTCTGTTATATAATTATTGGGTCATCTTCTGTTGTGTTATTTCTGGATCATTTTAGTAAGCTCTTATAAATATTTGAGCTTCTTGGAATTTCAGTAGTTTTCCATTGTTCAGTTTTTCTCTTTTGAAAGCCAGCACCCTTCATGTTTGTCACCTTGAGACATATTTTTAAATCACTACCATCATTAACATTAATCAGGTCCTTTGCAAGAGTTATACTTAACTCATCTATATTATCTTTTTTTTTTTAATAACAGCATTTCCAGTAAACAGCAGTGGTAGTGAGGCATCTTTTTCTGATCCCTAGTTTTCTGTTTCCTAAGGAAATCATTTTACGTCATGAGTGTCTGACTCATGACCAGCCAGTTACTGGTTTTAAATAAGTATTCATATTAATATATTCTCCCAGCTGCAGTTTGTCAGAGTTTTCATCTCTGAATATTCCAGTTATGTATATGTACAGGGTGTGTGGGCAGCACGGAGGAGTGGCCAGTTCTCCCAACAGGCCCGGAAAGCCTTCAAAGATGAAGAGCCAACCTGCCCAGATTTCAGAAAATAAATTCAAGATTCAGGTCAAGTGGGAGAGTACCCTTCACGGGTGGCTCATTCAGTGACAGCCCTGTAGTATCACGTGGATCGTAGCGCCCTGACCTCTGGTGGCAAACTCAGAATCTGATTTGTGATTTCAGGGTGCCCGGATCCCGTTTACTAGTCATATAAAGCTTTCTCCTGTAGGATTTCTAGAGTAAAGAAAGCTGACCACCGTCTCTCCCAATGGCTATCCTCTGTCCACTCATCGTCGGCCTTAGCACAATAGCAAATTACACAGCTGACAAATGAGAGTCACTGAGCAAGCTTGGGTGGCTCTAGAGCAGACAGAGCAGAAGTGAGGAAGGGTGCATAGTTTCATGTTGTTCCTGTGACTGTCCCCTCTCTAGGTGGGTGACCAGATTGTCGAAATCAATGGAGAGCCTACACAAGGCATCACGCATACTCGAGCAATTGAGCTCATTCAGGCCGGTGGAAACAAAGTTCTTCTGCTTTTGAGGCCAGGAACTGGCTTGATACCTGACCACGGTAAGTCACATAGCTCACTAGAGCTGGAAAGTGGCCGGGGTGTTAGGGAGGAGGCAGTGGCAGGAAAGGAAGCTCCTATGGAAGGGGAGAGAGAGTTTATTGGCTAGCTCAAGGGTACACAGCAGAGCCATCTGAAACTAGTCACACAGCAGAGTTATTATATTACAAAATCAGTGCCTTCGGGCATGATTTTTTGTTGGGATGGAATTTGGAAGCAATTTCCATAGAAAGCATATAGTTGCTTTTGTAGACAAACATGCCTGTAAAAAAACAAGGATATCGGAAGCAAGTGATACATCTGAAATCTCTTTAAATGCTAAGAACTTTAGGCTTTTTTGGTCACTTGCCCAAAACAAGTGACTGTGGCCCTACCTGGGGTCAGGGAGTCGGATGTGGGACCACGTCTGGACTCCTATGCTGATCCTCAGCTTCCTGGGTTTCACTGTATGGTTCTGAAATATCACAGGGTTGGCAGCTCACTGTCGAATCGAGTGCACTAGCCTAGAACAGAGTACCATACCACCCCTAGGACGGGTCCCTTCCAGTTTCCTCCCCCCGCCCCGCCCCTCAGAGCTTTTGAGGGACAAGTCTAGACATGACTTCCTGCAGTCCCCTTCCAGCCTGTAATTCTCTGTGTAATCTTCCACCACCTGCTTGTAAACCGTATGTTCCCAGTGACATCTTTGCTAACTGCGCTGTGATTTTTTTTTTACATAGTCCTAGGCTTTTTCTCTTCCTTCTTCAGGTTTGGCTCCTTCCGGTCTGTGCTCCTACGTGAAACCTGAGCAACATTAAGGCTTTCAGGGCTTTTCTTGGTCTTTCCTTAAAAAGACTTGGTAAATTTGCATGTCTTGTAAATCATTTCCTTCTCTTTTTTTCTGTTTAATTAAAAATGCTATTAAATACATCTCTTTCTATCCTCTGCACTTTTCAGTTCCCTTTTGACGTTAAATTTGACAGCTTAATGCAAGAAAATTATTGACAAATGCCCACGAACCTCATTCTGGCTACCACAGTTGGGTCTCCTTTATTAGTGATTTTGGCATAGCTATAAGCTATATCCTTTGATAACAGTCAAATTAGTAAGTTTCCTGGACCAAGTAACTTGGTCCAATTTTATTATTTCTTCTAAGTTTTTTATTGGGCGTTACTACTTACCATATACGATATATAAATTCTTCATATCACGAATTATACGTGAATTATTGGAAAACTGACTTATTCTGTGTGTATTTAAGCAGCTTACGAGTACCACCACCTCATGTACAAGTACAGCTGTCTGTATAGCGAGAGCACTCAGCATACATACTCGGGCTGTTTAAGCAGTTAGCCCAATTCAAATGGCTGTCAGAGTTGAAAACTTACTGTTCCTCTTTGTAATTCTAAAATTGAATAATGTTCCACTCACATCCCTTTTTGTAGGTGATTGGGATGTTAATACTCCTTCATCTTCAAATGTGATTTATGACGAGCAGCCACCATTTCCCCCATCTTCCCATTCTGCTTCCGTATTTGAGGAGTCTCCCGCGCCAGTAATTGAAGAATCTTTAATGAGAGGTCAGATATATGAAAAGACAGAGGAATCAAAGGATGGTGTGCCTGAAAAGAAAAGCACTTTAAGTGAAAATCCGTCTGATAAAAAGCACTCTTTTCTCCAGAAAAATGTGAATAAAAGGGATCCACCTAGCACGCATGGGCAGAGTGACAAGAAAAATCTCTTCAGAGTAGAAAACGGTGTTACACAAAGAGGCAGATCTGCCAGTCCCAGAAAGCCTGCCGGCCGACACGCCGAAGAACGTTCAGACAGGCCTCCCAGTCCTCTGCCAGCTGAGCCCAAAAGAAGGCCCCGAGATCGATCACTCAGCCCCAGGAAAGGGGGGCAGATGGACACGAGGGCAGGTTCTGGACAAGATCACTGCGGAAGAAGCAGAGGACGGTCTTCCAGCCCAAAGAAGCAGCAAAAGACTGAAGGAAGCAAAGGCCGAGCAAACGCCGAAGCCAGATTATCGGAGCCTGAGAGTCAGAGAGGAGGGGGCCGTGCGAGGGAAGCGGCCGAGCAGACCCCCGAGGGCAGAGAGGAAGAGGGGGTCGTCCGGAAAGACACAAAGCAGAGCCAGTCTGGAAAAAACAGAACACGGTCTCCAGAGAAAAAAAGCAAGAGAGTGGAGGAAAAGTCTCTCCCCTCCAAAAAGACTAGTACAGCTGCTAGTAGAGTGTTATCTGACAGGGAGAAAGGAAAGAAGGCGACCTTAGGAGAGACAAGTTCCAGCAAAGAGAAGCCAGGAGAAACTGCCAGGATATCAGACAAGAAGCTGAAGCAGGACTCTGAAGAAAGGATGGTTTTAAACAAAACCCCAGCTCCCCGAGGAAAAGAACAAGAGGCAGCCGACAGAACCAGAGAGAGCGGAGGGTTCCAACCTGAGAGCGCTTCTCCCGTTAAGAAAACACCCATAACTCCGGGACCCTGGAAGGTTCCAAGTGCACACAAAGCCGCAGGCACTACCGGTGTGGCCGAGAAACGGCTGTGACCTTTGTATAAAACAAAGAAAAACAAGCTGTAATCTTTTCCTACTGAAAAGTGGCATTTTTCCAAAACAAAACTCCACAAAGTCATTTCTGCAGAAATTCTGAAGCACACGCATTTTAATTTAAGCATCCAGTTAGCCAGGCTGCACGAAAGGCCTCAGGACTGCTGCAAGCCAGCTGTCCCCTGGGGGGCCCAGCCCACCTCCGTGGGTGTCCCAAGTGACGCGTGCGGATGTGCACGGTGCGGTCACAACTCACTTGATACCTGTGCCAAGTTATCTGCTGTATCATGTCTATTTTATCCGTCTCACTCAGTTATTTCCACAGGAATGAAAAAACTAGGTTTGGCTTGGAAGTTGATATTCTCAATAGCATGCTGCATGTTTACAGAGAGACACATTTGAGTCCTTGCAGAAGAAGAGATTGTTAGCTCATCATTAAAGATGGCAGTTGCCTCTTCTAACAGCTACTGGTGATGGCTCAGGCCCAGCTCAAAAATGAAACTCCAAAACATCACTTCTGAAAAGAAAAAATGGAGTCAGAGAGCAACACACTCTTCGGGTTTTTAATTCGGCCGGATCAGGTATTTCAAGTAACTTAATTTACAATTGGATGTTTAAAATGAGCTAGTGCTTCAGGCAATGAAGAGTCCCCCTCCTGCTGTATTATCCAACCCCTGATGTGGTCTTAGCATCTCAGGTCACCCTTGTCCTTCAGTTTATTTCGTTACAAAACAAGAAGCATGTGGAAATATTGCTTACTGCTGTTCAGAGAAAAACTGCCCGGTTTCTATTTCTGGATGTTTGGGTTGGACCTCCTACTACTCATTCCTTAGTCGTTACTACAGAGTGCGTACGTGAAGAGTCAAAACATGGTACAGATTGTGAGGGCCTCGATCACCAAGCAATTTCACAGATGAAGGACCAGGCCTCCGGCAACAGCTGTCCAAGCTCAGGTGTTTCGAAGCAGAACCTGCGTTCAGACCTGGTGTGGCTGTAGACGGCCCTTGGTAAATCTGATTTCATTTTAATTTGTAGCTACATTAACTCATTTAAAAAACAAGAAAGGGAGACTAGACATCTGCTTAGCTTGTACACATTCTCAGCGTTCTTTTTAAAAGTCTAAGTAAAGATGTTTGTTGGGAGGTAGAGATCGTTTTTAGCTCCATAAAAGAGATCTAGGATTTTCAGGTCCCCAAAGCACCACTCGGTAGCAGCTATGAATAAAGGACCAATCTCAGAACAAAACCATTTTATGGAATATTTGGACACACCTTTCTGTCACCTGGGTTCATCTTGTCCTTGTGAAACATGGTACGTCCAGGCCCTGTCCTCTCAGGGTGTGACTGTGAAAGTCTTTCATGTACCAGCTGAAGCCACCCTTGTAGCTGAGACATGCTTCCCAGAGAGAGATTTCTGAAATCCCCTTTCATCCAGAACTATATTTACCCACCTACTGTAACTACTTGAGTAGAGAAAAATTAGGAGGCTTGATCCATGCTAAGAATTTAGCACCACAGAAATGATTTATTTTCCCTATAGTCCACAACTAGTGATAAAAATCCTATTTTTATTGTTAACTGTGACATAACTTTGTCATATGTTGTCTGTCTGATGTGGCTCTTCTCTTTCTAAGTAACCTGTCACTGTACTGATTATATACTGACTTAGCAATGTGGCCTTGGAATGCTAAGCAAAATATGGATGTAAGGGTTGTAAATGTTTATATATTGTACAGTACCTTTATATATACACTTGCGGTTCTGATTAGAGAAAGAGATCTGTAAATCGCTCGTTATTTTTTATATAGATATTAAAAAAACCAAAAACCTGTTTACGGCCTGCATTTCTTCTTCTGTCAGTTTAATGTTGCTTTCTCTTTACGGGACTAATGCCTTATCACAGTCCGAGTCCTCAAATAGATTTTGTTCCTCCAAATAATGTTCAAAATCCTACAATCAGGAAGACTCATGTTTTCTGTTTTATCTATATGTAAACCTTGAAATAATTGTTTTATCATTATGCTTGTTCATTGTAAAGAAAATAGCTTTGCATAATTTGATACCCCCAAAAATCCTTTCCTATACTGTCAGAGAGAAAAAGACTCGTCTTATTGGAAGTTCAGTGAGTAGACCTTTCTAATGGATAGAGTAGTGTAAGTCCAGTTTACCATAAGGTCACAAAAATTTTTCATCAGACTGGCATTTAAGCAGTAAATCATTTCATTTGCTATAGGTTACACTTACTTTCAGAATGAAGTGCTTTAACTTGGGTTTCATTTAATTTTTGGTATGATTGATGCCCAAAACCTGTTTCATGACCATGGTTATTTTACTCTTGTGGGTAAACAAATTCCTACCATTGCATGAACTCACACTAAAAATGAAACCCAAGCCCCACAGTGGAGCTGTGTGTCATGGCAAAGGCTGTAGAAAGTGGCACCCAAATAGTTTGGGGGGCCCTATCTTCTCACAGAGTTCTGGGATGCTACTGCATTGTCTCAGTACAGGTGAGACACTGAGATCCAAGTTAGATCAAATTGTATAACCAAGTAGCTGTTGAACAGGGTCAACTATTTCAGCAGTCTCAGACACAAAAGCAGTTGGCTTTTTATTTCTACATGAAAATATCTTGGGTTTTCCCTTTAAATAGATATTCCCATGTAGGAAAAGCCAGATGCTTTTAAACACATACACAAATGAAGAATTTCATAGTATGTCTGACATTCAAAGAGTATGGTTTAAAAAAGCAAGGAAACTTCAAAATACTTAAACTGTGTAACAGTCTAATGACCTCCACAAAAATGTGTTTAAGCTGAAGCTCCTACAGAACACTGGTATAAACACGGACTTTTGCACAAAATATGACGTTGCGGTCTAGAATGAAGGCTACTTCAGAGCAACTTTATATCATCGTGGCATGCTCCAATGCCTAAGAACTATCTGTGTTTGATTTATTTAGGCAGCTCCTTTACTGGTCAGGCTCTTAGGTTTATCAGCAATACAATGACTTGTTTAAAGCATGCCGTAATTATTACATGAAGTCTGTAATCTCTGCTTTAGTTCACTTAATTAGTTTAAGAGAGCCACTACCTTGGATCTGTTTTCATTGTTGCTATCCAAAAGAGCCTTATGGGAAGAGCGTGATTCTAGCCACTAGAGAACTCTGAATCTTTCTCTTCTACATTAAAAATATGAAGACATAGCAAAGTGACAAAGCTTAGCCTAAACCTATGATTTTGACAGAATCTTTTGGGAGTTTGTCTATTTCATAGTGTTTGCATTAAAGCCAAACAGAACTATTAGCAAATACACAAATCAAGAGGCTTATTCTGTTCTTAATAAACAACAATCATTTGTTACCTTGAGTAACCTTATCACAGTTTATATGCTCAGGCATGCTGCAGGAAAGGTATGGAATTATTGCACATTTGTGAAATTCAAGCTTCATTATTCAAGATGGGCACCAATAACTGCAAGAAGCAAAAGATTAAGGAATTTCTCCATAATCCCAAGTCATATGCTATACTGGGAGTCCGACCCATTCGGCCCACTATGAGTGTGTAAATCTGAAACATTTCAAAAGTGAATGTAATTAATTAGGAAGAGTGTTATTTTTACAGTGCACAAGTCCACTTACTTATAAATACCACGAACCAAAATACAAAGACCCATAAGCTTATACTCTGTGAGGCATTGTGGTATTTAGAATTTTTCTACATGTCTCTGAAAGTCAAGAGACCATATGCCAGTTAGGAAAGTGTTTAGTTATTCAAACATACAAAGTATTTGGCTTATATTATACATTAGCTATGATGTACATCTTTAGGAAATTGCAGGTTGTACCTCCGTACCAATTTTAAAAGGGATAATTTTTCCTGATACAAATTAAGTAAACAGATATTTCTTAACCTTCAGTAATTATTACTATTCCAATTAAGTGTATAAATGGCCTGGTCTAGCCCTGTTTTTACATCTTGGTTTAGTTTCTCAGTAACAGCTAAATATTACCAAAGTATATTATAGCTCACTCTTTTTTGGGGATCAAAACAAAATCAGTCAGTTGAACATCCAACTCTTGATTTTGGCCCATGATCTCAGGGTTGTGGGTTTGGGCCCTGCATCAGGCTCTGCTCTCAGCACGGAGTCTGCTGCTTCTCCCTCTGCTCCTTCCCCCACTTGCACATGCTCTATCTCTAAAATAAATAAAATCTTAAAAAAAAAAAAAGCCCAAGTTCCTAGAAATTATACAGAGATAAATGAAGCACTGAGGGTAGAAGCATGAAGTTACAACTCTTCCATCCTAACAGAAAAAAAGTTGCATGAATGTTATTTGAGATCTACTCATTCTACACATTTATACTGAGGACCTATTATGGGATCACATACTGTTTTGCATTCTGGGGACCTAAAGAGTGAACAAAAAGTCCCTGCCTTAAGGGGCTCACACTCTCGTCATGGGGTGGGGAACAGAAACAACTAGGCAAAAAAATTAAGAGGGGAAGCTGCAGAGTAGAAAGAGTGTCCCTTCCATGTACACACCAAGGCTACAACTACATATAGTGCAACTCACTTGGAGAATGACCTGATGACTAGCAAAAATCTGTTCCACTGTTAAAGATAGAAAAAGCCACATTGAGAAGGGTGGGCGGGGGGTGGTAAGGAGCCAAATCCTTGGCAGGTGGGAGGTACAGTACATATAGATGTCTTTCTTGGGGAGGGAGGAGTTCAAACCCCACATCAGGCACTCCTGCCCCAGCCCTGAGAATTTGTTCTGGGAAGATGAGCCACCCCTCCTCCAACCCTGCCCCACAACATCTTTCTTTGAAACTCTAGGGACTTTGAAAATCAACAGGGCTTAACTAGGGGAAAGCCAGAAGACTATAGAAAACTAGAACTCTGCTCGTAAAGGGCCCAGGCCCTCCTGTTTAGGAGTCTCAGAAGGAGAGAGAGAAAGGAGCAGAACTCAAATACCTGAAAACTTCCTAACCTGAGGAAGGAAAAAGACATCCATGTCCAGGAAGCATAGAGAGTCCCAAACTGCCGAACACAAAGAGATCCATGCCAAGACAAATTATAATTAAAATGTCAAAAATTAAAGAGGGCTAAATCTTAAAAGCAGCTAAGATAGGA
Organism: Ailurus styani; assembly: GCA_002007465.1. Classification (NCBI taxonomy): domain Eukaryota; kingdom Metazoa; phylum Chordata; class Mammalia; order Carnivora; family Ailuridae; genus Ailurus; species Ailurus styani. Next base: position 1,543,291 of record LNAC01000256.1, on the reverse strand, counting down.
GGAGAAGATGGTCTAGCCTCACCTCATCCCATGAATACAGCTAGATAATTATCATATCATCCTAAATACCCCAGAAATCAATCTGAAGACTGGCAGAACAAACCACAACTAAAGGTAGAGAAGAGGCCACACTGAAGAAGGTAGAAAGTGTAGAGGTAGCTTGGGAGAGAAACTGATCGTGGCTGCCACGGTCACACAGAAGGGCAAGAGACAAACTAGCACACGGGAACACGTGGGGGAAATGAATTCCCATAGCAATTAGCTCGGAAATGAGGGCCCAAATTTTGCGAGTTCTTACAACCAGCAAGGCCTAAAGCCTGGAGTTTTAAAGGTGGCATGCTTGGCTCTGGGAGAGTTCAGAGGACACTGGGCTGCTCTTGGAGAAAAGCCAGGGCAAATAGCCAGTGAACATGCAATGTGGACATAGCGATCTGTAGAGCACCTGGGGCACACAGTGGGGAGGTTAGTTGTTCATTTTGGAGTGTGTCCCAGAGAGGCTGCGTTCATGGAGAGACCCCTCTGGGAACAAAGGAACTGGCAGGAGCCATTTCTTTCCCCCACACCTCGGCATAAGCATAGGGCCATCTGCAGGACCCAGCACAGTGCCAACACTCACTACCCCACTACTTAGACCAAGCCCTGCCCCACCACCAAGCTTCGGTGGAACTGTTCCAACTAATCAGCTTCCCTCAGTCACAGCATGGCAGGCCCCCTCCCTCAGAACACTGGCCCACACCACAAAACTCACACTCTGGGATTTTGCAGAGCCTCAGTTCTGGTGGCCATGGCAACAGTTCTCATTTCACAAGCAGACCAAAGCATAGCTAGTTAAAACTCACCACATTCAGGCCAGGGTCCGACACTGCCCATAATAGCCTAAGAGAGCCTCTGTAGATGACTGACCTGAAGGATAAAGTAGCCAAGACACAACAACAGAGCATACACAGCACACATTAGAGACACTTCCAGAAGTGCCAGACCTTGGGGGAACAGGGTACAATACACTGCAGGGCACTACAGAACCTCTTCTTCATAAAACCATTACCTTCAAGAACAGGAGGTGTAGCTGTCATTTCTAACACAGAGGAAACAGGCACGAGGACTTAGATAAAATGAGGAGACAGAGGAATTTGTTCCAAATGTAAGAACAGGACAAGCTTATAGCCTGAAATATAAGCAAAACACATATAAGTAACATGACTGATGTAGAATTTAAAGCAATGGTCATAAAGATACTTGCTGCACTTGAGAAAAGAGTGGAGGACATCAGTGAGACTATTAACACAGAGATAAGGAGTAATATAGCAGAGTTAAAGGGCTCAATAAACAAGGTGAGAAAGTACTTGATGGAATGAACAGCAAGATGGAAGAAACAGAGAAACAAATTAATGGCCTAGAATACAGAGTAATGGAAAGTAATCAAGCTGAACAAGGAGAGAAAAAGAATCACGCAAAATGAGAATAACTTAGGGAACTCAGTGACTCCATCAAACCTAAGATTTGTATTATAAGAATCCCAGAATAGAGAGAAAAAAAAGAGGCCAGAGAATTTATTTGAAGAATAGCTAAAAACTTCCCTAATCTGGGAAGAAAACAGATATCTAGATCCAAGAGGCCCAGAGAACCCCCAACAAAATCAACAAAAGCAGATCCACACCAAGACATAATGCAATTAAAACAAAATACAGTAATAAAGAAAAAATATTAAAAGCAGCAAGTCAAAAGTCAGTAACTTACAAGGGAAACCCCATAAGGCTCTCATTGGATTTTTCTGCAGACACTTTCCAAGCCAGAAAGGAGTGGCATGATATATTCAAAGTGCTGAATGGGAAAAACTGGCAACCAAGAATACTCTATCCAGCAAGGCTATCATTCAGAATAGAAGAAGAGAGAAAGAGTTTCCCAAACAAAAATTAAAGGAGTTTATGACAAGTAAGCCAGCTCTGCAACAAATATTAAAGGGGACTCTGAGTGAAAAGGAAAGACAAGAAATGAGAGTATGGGGTTGAACACACAAAAGTAGTAAAAATTAACATTTCAATAAAAAAATCAGTCAAGGAACTCACAAAATAAAAGGATGTAAAATATGACACCATACACCTAAAACACAGGGAGGCAGGGTGTAAAGAATGGGTTCAGACTGAAACAACCATCAACTTAATATAGACTGCTAAATGCAGATGTTATATATAAATCTAATGGTAACCATATATCAAAAACCACTAATAAACATGCAAAATAAAGAGAAAGAAATCCAACTATATCCCTAAAGAAAACCAGGAAACTGTGAAAGAGAGAAACACAAGAAAGGATCAGAGAAAAACTTCAGAAACAACCAAAGAACAAGTATCAAAATGGCAATAAATACAGATTTATCAATAATTACTTTGAATGTAAATGGAGTCAACACAGCAATCCAAAGATACAGGGTGACAGAATGGAAAAAAAAAAACAAGATCCATCTATATCCTGCCTTTAAGAGACTCATTTTAGATCTAAAGACACCTGCAGATTGAAAGCGAGGGGCTGGAGAGACATCTATCATGCAAATGAATGTCAAAAGAAAGCCTGAGTAGCTTTGTTATATCGGACAAAATAGACTTTAAAACAAAGACTGTAATAAGAGACAAAGAAGGGCACTATATAATAATGAAGAGGACAATTCAACAAGAAGATGTAACAATTATAAATATTTATGCACCCCACATGGGAGCACCCAAATACATAAAATAGTTAATAACAAACCTAAAGGAAATAATCAATAATATTACAATAATAGTAGGGGACTTTAACACCCCACTTATATCAATGGACAGATCATCTAAACAGAAAATCAACAAGGAACTTTGAATGACACCCTGGACCAGATGGATTTAACAGATATATTCCAGATATATTCAGAACATTCCATCCTAAAACAGCAGAATACACATTCTTTTCAAGTACACATGGAACATTCTCCAGAAACGATCACATATTGGGCCACAAAACAAACCACAAAAACTCAAAAAGATCATCATATCATGCATCTTTTCTGACCACAATGCTGTGAAACTAGAAAACAACCACAAGAAAAAATCTGGAAAGAGCACAAACACATGGATGTTAATTAACATGCTCCTAAACAATAAATGGATCGACCAGGAAATAAAAGAAGAAATTAAAAAGTACATGGAAACAAATGAAAATGAAAACACAATGGTTCAAAACCTTCGGGATGCAGCAAAAGCAATTCTAAGAGGGAAGTTTATAGCAATACAGGCCTACTTCAAGAAGCAAGAGCAACAAACAAAGCCTGAAACAATAGGAGGAAGGAAATAATAGAGATTAGATCAGAAATAAATGACAGGGAAACTAAAACAAAACAAAACAAAAAGCCAACAACAACAACAACAACAAAAAAACCAATAGAACAGATCAAGGAAACCAGGAGCTGGTTTCAATCAATAAAATCGATAAACCTTTAGCTAGACTTACCAAAAAGAGGACCCAAATAAATAAAATCGTAACTGAGAGAGGAGAACAAAAAACACCACAGAAATATAAACAATTATAAGAGATTATGAAAAACTATACACCAACAAATTGGACAACTTAGAAGAAATGAATAAATTCCTAGAAACATATAACCTATCAAAACTGAAACAGGAAGAAAAAAAATTTGAACAGACTGATTACTGGCAAAGAAACTGAATCAGCAATCAAAAAACTCCCAATAAACAAAAGTCCAGGACCAGATGGCTTCACAGGTGAATGCTGCTAGACATTTAAAGAAGAGTTCACTCCCATTCTTCTCAAACTATTCCAAAAAATAAAAAAGGAAGGAAAACATCCAAGTTCATTTTATAAGACCAGCATTACTCTGATAATAAACCCAGATAAAGACACCACAAAGAAAGAAAACCACAGGCCATTATTTCTAATGAAAACAGATGTAAAAATCCTCAACAAAACACTAGTAAACCCAACCCCACAATATATTTTAAAAAATAATAGTAATAATCCATCACAACTAAGTGAGATTTACTCCTGGGCTGCAAGGGTGGTTCAGTATTCACAAATCAATCAATGTGATGATACATCACATCAAGAAAAGAAAGGATAAGAACCATATGATCATTCCAATAGATGCAAAAAAAGGAATTTGACAAAGTACAACATCTATTCATGATAAAAAACCCTCTACAAAGTAGGTCTAAAGGGAACATACCTCAACATAATAATGTTATGTTGTATAATATGTTGACATTGACATATGTTGACATGACATATTAACATGTTGACATATATGGCAGCAATATAATATATTGTCAACATAAAATGTTATGTTGTATAATAATGTATGAAAAACCCACATCATCCTCAATGGGGAAAAACTGACAGCCTTTCCCCTAAGGTCAGGAACAAGACAAGGATGTCCCCTCTCACCACTTTTATTCAGCACAGTACTAGAAGTCCTAGCCACAGCAATCAGACAACAAAAAGAAACAAAAGGCATTCATACCAGTAAGGAAGAAGTAAAACTTACACTATTTGCAGATGACATGATACTCTATATAGAAAACCTTAAAGACTCCACCAAAAAACTGCTAGAATTGATAAATGAATGCAGTAAAGTCCTAGGATACAAAATCAATGTACAGGAATCTGTGAATTTCTATACACCATAATGAAGCAGAGGAGAAATTTTTTTTGAAAATCACATTTACAGTTGCACCCAAAATAATAAGATACCTAAGAATAAACATAATCGAGGAGGTGAAAGACTTGTACTCTGTACAAGACTTATACACTAAGGAATGGAAAAACATTCCATGCTCATGGACTGGAAGAACAAATATTATTAAAATATCTATACTACCCAAAGCAATCTACACATTTAATGCAATCCCTGTCAAAAGATGAACAGCATTTTTTAAAGAACTAGAACAAACAATCCTAAAACTTGTATGGAACCACAAAAGACCCTAAATAGCCAAAGCAATCTTGAAAAAGAAAAGCAAAGCTGGAGGCATTACAATTCTGAACTTCAAGTTATATTACAAAGCTGTAATAAACAAAATGATATGGTACTAGCACAAAAACAGACACAGAGATCAACAGAACAGAGAACCCAGAAATAAACCCACAAGTATACGGTCAATTAATCTGTGACAAAGCAGGAAAGAATATCCAATGGGAAAAACACAGTCTCTTCAACAAACGGTGTTGGGAAAACTGGACAGCAACATGCAAAAGAATGAAACTGGACCACTTACTTACATTATACACAAAAATAAATTCAAAATGGGTTAAAGACCTAAATATGTGCTCTGAAACCATAAAAATCATAGAAGAACACAGGCAGTAACCTCTTTAACATTGACTATAGCAACATCTTTCTAGACATGTCTCCTGAAGCAAGGGGAAACAAAAGTGAAACTAAGCTATTTGGACTTCATCAAAATAAAAAGCTTCTGCACAGTGAAGGAAACAATCAACAAATCTAAAAGGTAATCTACAGATGGAAGAATATATTTGCAAATGATATAGCCAATTAAGGGTTAGTATCCAAAATATATAAGGAACTTACAAAACTCAACACCCAGAACACAAATAATCCAATTAAAAAATGGGCAGATATGAACAGACACTTCTCCAAAGATGACATACAGATGGCCAACAGACACATGAAAAGGTACTCAACATCACTCATCATCAAGGAAATTCAAATCAAAACTATAATGAGCTCACACTTCTCAGAATGCCTAAAATCAACAAAAGAAAAAACAAGAGGTATTGGTGAGGATATGGAGAAAAAGGAACCCTTCTTGCACTTTTGGGAATGCAAACTGGTGCAGCCACTGTGGTAAACAGTATGGAGGTTCCCCAAAACGTTAAAAATAGGACTACCCTATAATCCAGCAGTTAGTTGCACTACTGGGTATTTACCCAAAGAATATCAAAACACCGGGGCACCTGGGGTGGCTCAGTCAGTTAAGCATCTGACTTCAGCTCAGGTTATGATTCCAGTGTCCTGGGATTGAGCCCTTCATCAGGCTCCACACTCAGTAGGGAGTCTACTTGTCCCTTTCCCTCTCCACCTTCCCCTCCCCCTGCTTATGCTCTCTCTTTCAAATAAATGAAATCTTTAAAAAAAAAAAATCAAAACACTAATGCAAAAGAATACATGCACCCCAATGTTTATAGCAGTACCATTTACAAAAGCCAAGATTGGTGAATGGATAAAAAAGATGTGGTATCAAAAAACAAAACAAAACAAAGATGTGGTGTATATATATACAATGGAATATTATTTAGCCATAACAAAGAATGAAATCTTGGGGCACCTGGATGGCTAAGTCAGTTAAACATCTGCCTTCAGCTCAGGTCATGATTCCAGGGTCCCTGCTCTATGGGGAGTCTGCTTCTGTCTCTCCTTCCACCCCCCACCCCCCTGCTCATGCTCTCTCTCTTCCTTGCTCTCTCTCAAATAAATAAATAAAAATAAAAAATGAAGAACGAAATCTTGTCATTTGCAATGGCATGGATGGAGCTAAGGTGTATAATGCCAAGTGAAATAAGACAGAAAGAGACAAATTTGATATGATTTCACTCATATGTGGAATTTAAGAAACAAATGAGCAAAGGGGGAAAAAGAGACAAACCAAGAAACAGACTCTTAACTATAGAAGCCAAACTGATGGCTACCAGAGGGGAGAGGATGGGTTAAATAGGTGATGGGGATTAAGGAGTCTCTACTTGTGATGAGCACTGGGTGACTAAAATAAAATCTTAAAAAAAAAAAAAAAAAGGGCAGGAGAAAAGCAACCAGTTACCTACAAAAGAAACCCCACAAGGTCATCAGCGAATTTTTTAGCAGAAACCTTGCAGACCAAAAGGGGGTAGCATGATATATTCAAATGCTGAAAGGAAAAAAACCTCTAACCAACAATATTCTACCCAGAAGGGTCACCATTCAGAATTGAGGGAGAGATAGAGAGTTTCCCAAACAAAATTTAAAGGAGTTTATCACCACTAACTGGCCTTACAAGAAATGTTAGAAGGACTTCTTTAAGTGGAAAAGGCCAAAACTTTAGTAAAAATTTATGAAAAATAAAACTTCCACTGGTAAAAGCAAACAGATAGTGAAGGTAGTAGATCACTTATAATATAAGCTAGTATGAAGGTAAAAGACAAAGGTAGTAAAATCAATTATATCTACAATAATTAATTCAGGGATACACAAAATAAAAAGATGTAAAATGTAACACCAAATACATAAAACATGGGGAAGGGGAGTAAAAATGTAGTACTTTTAGAATGTGTTCAAACTTAGTGAACATCAACTTAAAATAGGCTCTTGTATACATCTGATGTTATACATAAACCTCATGGCAACCACAAACCAAAAACCTATAATAAATTCACAAAAAAATAAAGAGAAAGAAATCTAAGCCTAACACTGAAGAAAATCATCAAATCACAAGGGAAGAGTGCAAAATAGAAGAACAGGGACAAACTACAAAAAAACCATAAAGCAAGTAACACATGGCAATAAGTGCACACCTATCAATAACTACTTTAAATGTAAATGAACTAAATGTTCTAGTCAAAAGACATAGGGTGACTGAATAAACTAAAAAAAGACCCATCTCTATGTTACCTAGAAGAGACTCACTTCAGACCTAAAGACACTAACAGACTGAAAGTGAAGAGATGGAAAAAGATACTCCATGCAAATAGAACAAAAAAAAGCTGGAGTAGTAATACTATATCAGAAAAAATAGACTTTAAAACAAAAACTGTAACAAGAAACAAAGAAGGCAATACATGATGTAAAAAGGATCAATCCTACAAGAAGATATAACAATTGTAAATATCTCTGCACCCAACATAGGAGTACCTAAATATATGCAGCAAATACTAACAGATATAAAGGGAGAAACTAACAGTAATACAATAATACTAGGTGACACCCCACTTCTATCTAAGAGGAAAGTTTACAGCAACACAGGCCTATTTTAAGAAACAAGAAAATTCTCAAGCTACTCTTAACCTAAACAAGTAGAAACAGAAAAACAAATCTTAAAGTCAGTAGAAGGAAGGAAATAATAAAGATCAGAACTGAAAAAATAGAAACTAAGAAAACAATAGAAAGGATCAATGAAACTAAGAGCTAGTTCTTTAAAAAGATATACAAAACTGAAAACATTAGACACTCATAAAGAAAAAAAGAGGACTCAAAATCAGAAATGAAAGAGAAGTTACAACTGACACCACAGAAATACAAAACATTACAAAAGCCTACTACAAAAAATTCCATGCAGACATATCAGACAACCTGGAAGAAATAGGTAAATACCTAGAAACACACAATCTTCCAAAACTGAAAAGGGAAGAAAAAGATAATGAACAGACCAATTACTAGTAATAAATTGAATCAGTAATCAAAAATCTCCCAACAAACAAAGTCTAGGGCCAGCTGGCTTCATAAGTGAATTCCACCAAACATATAAAGAAGAGTTAATACATACCCTCAAACTCTTCCAAAAAAGTTGAAGAAGAAGGAATGCTTCCAAATTCATTCTATAAGGCCAGCATTAACCTGATACCAAAAAGAAAAACACTATGAAAAAAGAAAATTACAGGCCAATATCCTTGATGAACATAATACAAAAATCCTCAACAAACTAGTAGAAAATTGAATTCGACAATACATTAAAATGATTATTCACCATGATCAAGTGAGATTTATTCCAAGTATACAGGGATGGTTCGATATCCACAAATCAGTCAACATGATACATCACATCGACAAAAATGATGAAAAATCATATGAGCATCTACATGGTAGAAAAAGCATTTGATAAAATTCAACAGCCATTCATGATAAAAACTCCCAACAATGTGGGGATAGAGGGAATATACCTCAGCATAATAAAGGTTATATATGAACAACCCACAGCTAACATCATACTCAAGGGTAAAAAAGCTGAAAGCTTCTCCTCTAAGGTCAGGAAGGAGACAAGGATATCCACTCTCACCACTTTTATTTAACATAGTACTAGAAGCCCTAGATGCAACAATCAGTCAAGAAAAAGAAATAAAAGCATCCAAATTGGTAAGGAAGAAGTAAAACTATTTGCAGATGACATGATGCTATATATCTAGAAACCCTAAAGACTCCACCAGAAACTATTAGAATAAATGAATTCAGTAAAGTTGTAAGATACAAAATTAAACACAGAAATCTGTTGCATTTCTATACACTAATAATGAATTATAAGAGAAATTACAAAAACAATCTCATTTATAATAGTATCAAGAACAATAAAATACCTACGAATAAATTTAACCAAGGAGGTGAAAGACCTGTACTCTGAAAACTGTAAGACACTATTAAAGAAATTGAAGATGATACAAATAAAAAGATATGCCATGCTCACGTATTGGAAGGATTGATATTGTTAAAATGTCCATCCATACTACCCAAAGCAATCTACAGATTCAGGGCAATCTCTATCAAAATACTAAAAGCATTTTTCACAGAACTAGAATAAATAATCCTAAAATTGGTATGGAATTCCAAAAGTCCCGAAATAGCCGAAGCAATCTTGAGAAAGAAGAACAAAGCTGGAGGCATCACAATACCAGATATCAAACTATACTACAGAGCTACAGTCATGAAAACATTATGGAACTGGCACAAATATAGACACACAGATTGATGGAACAGAATAGAGAACCCCAAAATAAACTGTACTTATATGGTCAATTAATCTACAACAAAGGAGGCAAGAATAAACAATGGGGATAAAACAGTCTCTTAAATAAATGGTATTGGGAAAACTGGATGGCTACACACAAAAGAATGAAACCAGACCATTTTCCTATACTATCTACAAAAATAAAATTGTTTAAAGACCTAAATGTAAGAGCTGAAACAATAAAACTCCTAAAAGAAAATTTAGGCAAGTAATACTCTTGAACATTGTTCTTAGCAGTATTGTTTTGGATCTGTCTCCTCAGACAAGGGCAACAAAAGCAAAAATAAACAAGTGGGACTATATCAAAATAAAAAGCTTTTTCCAACAAAGAAAACCAACAACAAAACAAAAAGGAGACCTACAGAATGGGAGAAGATATTTGCAAATAATATATTCAGTAAGGATTAACATCCAAAATATATATAAAAACTCAAACAACTCAATGCCAAAAAAAAATGGAATTTAAAAATGGGCAGAGAAAGGGCGCCTGGGTGGCTCAGTGGGTTAAAGCCGCTGCCTTCGGCTCAGGTCATGATCCCAGGGTCCTGGGATCGAGGCCCACATCGGGCTCCCTGCTCAGCAGGGAGCCTGCTTCCTCCTCTCTCCTCTCTCTCTGCCTGCCTCTCTGCCTACTTGTAATCTCTCTCTCTGTGTCAAATGAATAAATAAAATCTTTAAAAAAAAAAAAAAATAAAAAATAAAAAAATAAAAAATAAAAATGGGCAGAGGATCTGAATAGATGTTTTTCCCAAGAAAAGATGTATAGATGGCTAAAAGACACATGAAAAGATCCCCATCATCATTAATCATCAGGGAAATGCAAATCAAAACCACAGTGAGATATCACCTGACATCTGTCAGAATGGCTAGTATCAAAAATACAAGAAATAACAAGTGTTGGCAAGGATGTAGATAAAAAGGGACCCTCTTGCACTGTTGGAAAACAGCTTTGGAAAAGCTGTTTTGGAAAACACTTTGGAAAACAGCATGGAGATTCCTCAAAAAACTAAAAAGACAAATACCATACGATCTAGTACCGGGTACTTGCCCAAACAAAACAAAACATTAATTTGAAAAGATATATGCTTCCCTATGTTTATTACATTTATTAGATTTATTAAATTTATTATATTTCCCTATGTTTACAATAGCCAAGATATGGAAGCAACCTAAGTATCCACTGATTGATGAATGAATAAAGAAGATGTGTACACACATACACACACACACACACACACTCTAGAATATTACTCAGCCATAAAAAAGAATGAAATTCTGCCATTTGTGACATGGATAGACCTAAAAGGTGTCATGCTAGGTGAAATAAGACAGAGAAACACAAATACCATATGATTTCACCTATACGAGGAATCTAAAAGACAAAACAGAAACAGACTCATAAATCCAGAGAACAAAGTGGTGGTTGCCAGAAGGGAGGGAAATAAGAAGATGAGTGAAATAGGCGAAGGGGATTAAGAGGTACAAGCTTCCAATTATAAAATAAATAAGCTTCTAATTTATTGTAAATAAAATGGGGTATAAGTACAGCATGGGGAATGTAGTCAATAATACTGTAATAACTTTGTATGGTGACAAATGTTAACTACACTTACTGTGGTGAACATTTTATAATGTATGCAAATGTTGAGTCACTATATTATACACTTGAAACTAATATTGCATATCAACTATACTTCAATTAAAAGTAATTTTTTAAAAAGAAATAAAGGACTTCTCTGCAGTAAAAATAAAAAAACAAGATGATCGAATTGTGATAAGTGGCCTGAAGAAAATGAATAGGGCCATGTAACTAATAACAAGGAAAAACAGGGAGCTACTTTAGGGTCCTCAGAGAAACAGACAACTGAGCAGCCATTCAGGGGAGAACATAAGAAAACGTATTGTGGACACAAATCTGATATGAGAAAGAACTTGGTGCAATGGAGGAACAGAGGGAAGCCAGTATGGTTATACGATATTGAGGAGTGAAGCTGGAAAAGGAGGCAAGCCTGATAATGAAGGACCATGGAGGCCACCACATGGAAAGCCAGGAAGGGCTTTAGTAGGAATGATTTAAATATACAGTTTCCATATTTTTAAGTTCACTCATGTGGCTGTGGAGAACCAACTGTAGGAGGCAAGAATGGAAAGGCCCAGCATGTTAATTCAGGTGAAAGTGAAAGAGTTAGTTTAACCTAGTACCAGTGGAAATGTAGCACTGACACAATTTGCTGGTGGATTAGATATGGAGGAAAAGAGAGGAGCCCCAAGAAGAAACCCTAAACAACCTAGTAAACTTTGTTCAATTTACCAAGGTGGGAAAGACATTTCCTCTCCCACCTTAAACAACTGGGGGGAAAAAAAAAAGATAAAACATATATGAAAATGGGTTTTAAATGTCGGACAATAGACAGTACAGGATAAAGGAATTAAATGAGTTGAGCCCCATGACTGCCCCAGATTACTGCTTAGATGCCATTTCTAGGCTGCGGTTCAGGAAGGGGGAACCCAAACCGAACCAAGCAGTCTTGCTGTGTTGAGGAGACAGAGTTAAGAAGTTGGAAAGGTCAACACAGAGTTTTTTGTAAAACAGAGTACCAGAAAGAAGACAGCCGCATAGAGAGGACAGTTCCAGAAAAAATATGCAGAGGATTCCTTTCAAGTCCCTACCAAAAAGAAGCAGGCAGAGAAATTCTGAGCTGGGAACAGTTTGTGTTCCCGTGGTCAAATTGGAAAAACCTCATATAATAAACAGGGCATTGGGTTGAATACTCAGGAGGCTACTGCTTCAGTAGGGGAGAAAAGGAGCCCTGACTACAGGCTGCTCTGGTCCACCTAACAAAGCTTCAAAGCAGGCCCTGAAATGATCAAACTGTTTCCAAGTAACTTAACTGTATTCCAAAACAAAGCTCAAGAAGATTTAAAAGAATACACATATGTACACAAAAACCCAACACCCAACAGCATAAAATTCACATTCAATTAAAAAATTACTAGGCATGCAAAGTAGCAGGGAAATATTACCCAAAACAAGAAAAATCATTAAAAATAAACCCCAAAATAACACAGATGATAACACCTTTAATGTCCTTATTTACTATTTCTATTATAAATACATTCATTATGTTAAACAAGGTAGAGAAAAGAAATAGTGTATTAAGGAGAGAAATAATTTTTTAAAAATAAAATTTCCACAGACAAAAATACATTAGTTAAGGTTAACAGCAAATCAGTGCAGAAGAATAAGTTGGTGAACTTGAAGGCATGGCAACAGAAACTATCCAAAATTAAACACAGAGAAAGAAGACGGGAAATGTACAAAACATCAGTATGCTGTGAGACAACTTCAAGCAGACTAACATACATGTAAATTGGAGTCCAGGAAGGAGGTAGGAGAGAGTGGGGTAGAGAAAACTTACTTTAGGGAATTTTTTCCTAAAAAAATGTTAACATCCAAAATTAAACTATACAAATCCACAAGTCCAATAAGTGCAACTAACACCAAGCACAAAAATCATGAAGAACACTACACCAATGCACATAATTAAACTACAAATTTGATGATAAAAACCTTAAATTTAAAGCAGCAGAGGCTTAAAAAGACAAGAACGACAGCAGACTTCTCGTTGGAAACAAAGCAATTCAGGACGCAGTGGAGCACCAACACCTTTAAAACTAGAGTTTTAGACCCAGCAAACATATCTTTCAAATACAGATTCAAAAATCTTTCTCAACAAGGTGGGCCTGTACACATTGCTAAAACGATTTTGGACTTTTATCTTCAAAGTAATTGTAAGCCACTAATAGATTCTATATTATGAGACTTGCATCTTTGGAAAGACACATTAACTTTCTGAGAAGAATAGATTGGGCCGGGGGGACAAAGGGCAATACATACGTAAGAGCAAAGGGAACATAAACTTGTTCACAAAAACAAAGAATGTTGACATCAACTGGGGTCGTAGAAGTGGGTGTGGAGAACAGTGGACTGATTAGAAAAATATCTAGAAGATAGCTATTCAAAGACTTGGTGCCTGGATGTGAGGATTGAGGAAGAGGAAGGAATCAAGAATGATTCTTGTTTCCAACACGAGCAACTATACTTCTATTTAATTTCATCCACCTGAAAAAATAATTTAAACCAATTATACACTATACACTACCAAAACTGTAACTGAAACAACCCGTCAGAGTAAACTATTCTAAATACTGCATTTAAACTAAAAAATTCACTCTGTAAAAGTTGCAAATAAAAACCAAACAGCACTTTTTGTAAGAGAAAAAGATACAGGCATGACTTTGTTCATCTGAAATTTGCACTGAGCTCAATCTTGCATTGACACAGTTGCTATTGTTCCTTATGGAAAATAGTAAAAGCATGATTTCTAGGAGTCATCTGATGAGATACTGAAGTGCCTTTACAAAAGAGTTGCTTCTACAGACAAATCACTGTAGTGGGGCTGTACATTTAAAAGAAATTATAACTCTCATGCAGCATTTAAAATGGCTGCAAATTTTTGGTAATCGCTCCTAGTTCAGTAATCTTGCTTCCTATTGTTTCTATCTTCACTGTTAGGAATCTATTGGTGAAAGACTTTTTAAAGGTCTTAACTAGTAACAACAAATGTTTGTTGTGGATTTACAAAGTGCTACACACTATATGTTAAGTACTTTCCAAGACCATTTCATTCAAACTTTAAAACTCTATTAGATAGTAGTTATTCCCATTTAACAGATAAAGAAATTGAGATGCACAGAGGTTAAGTAATTTGCCTTAGATTATGAAGCTAGTAAATTGCAGAGCTAAGGACATGAAACCAGATAGGTCTGACCTCAAACCCCGGACTCTTGAGAAGTTTACCTTTAAACTTCAAAAATCTTCTTGCACATTAGGATACGTATAATTGATACACTGATTTTGTATGGGTACATACTTCACATGTAATACCCAAGTTTCTAAATTATTTCCTTCTAAAAATTCACAGAATGAAGGGGAATAAAGTATGCTTATCATGTGATAAGCACTGACTACAGAATTGTTGAAACATTATAATGTATGCCTAAAAATAATATAACACTGTAGGTTAATTCTATTTCAATAAAATAAGATAAAATAAAAATTCATAAAATCTTATCATTAAAATGTTCACACTTTCAATTTGCTTCAAGAGATTCTTCAAAGCAGACAGCTTAAAGAGCAAGAACTGTATGTAGGCTACGAGAGTTTTCATTAACATAGGTATATGCATGCTTGTGTAACAGGGAATGCTGATGAGAGAATTCAAATCAAAGGCATAAACTTGGCTGAGTACAGACACTAAGGACCTGAAATTGAACCGAGGGTTGGGTATCTTGAGTCGTACAACAAACTATCCATGCTTTACTTAGCACTGTGATAGGCAACAGCTCAGAGGATGTATGTGGAAACCATGTTGTATGATGGACATGAATGAGTACATATACACTTACATTTCTCATAATGAATTACATGGCACATTATAGGTCTCTTTCCCCAACAACTATGCAGTTATTGGAATTAACTTCAAAAGTGTAAACAAATTAAAACTTTCTCCACAGTTAACAGAAACTCACAAGTTAAAAGGTTATTTTTTTTTCTGCAACAACAAAAAAGCCTAGAAACTGAAATTCTCCAAGAAACTTTTTTTATTTGGGTTCAACCTAAAATAGTTTAAATTTGATATCTCTTTGCTAGAGAAAAGAAAACTCCAATTGTATAGACTTAATAGAAAAGTACTGAATTTGTCATTTCCAAGACAGGATATTTTCTGCATGCGTCAGGCATCTGCCATAGTAACCCAAAAGACTACTTGCAGTAAATATAAGTGTCACAGCACCGAAATGCCCAAAATCAATTTCCTAACTTAGAAAGTTGTCCTTATTACCATAATGCACGATCTGACTATTCATATTGTTTGAAAACCATGAAAATACAATTTTTGGCATGCACGCCCCGCTGGAAAAGGATCTGTTCCTCTGAAAACACCGTTCATAAGATTAGGCAGAGCAGAGGGCACCTCTGTGTGTGAACAAGCAGGTAGGTGTCTCACGGTTTCTGCAAGTCCTCTCCTTCCTTAATGGGTCAGTACTGGTGCCAGCAAGAGGAGAGTCCAGGCACATGGCTCAGCTTATGACTTTATTTTCCACAGCTAAGAAAAGAAAATCACCAAAATCAGTTAGTTTGAAGACCAACAGTTGGGGTTTACAGGTCCACTTACATGACTATGGACCGAGAACCCTTACATAAAAACAACAATAGCAAACACAGAACACTATAGAGAAGAAACATGAACAATTCCCAGGGTCAAAAATGACATACTGCAGTTCGTGGGTCTTGGGTGTTCATTCATTCTGCCTCTCTGTCCCTAGATAAGAGAACGGCCATTCCCCAGCCCATGCTATTAGACTCACAGGAGATTCAAACTTGATTTTGTGTTCCATTCAAGAGCACAGTGTATCATACTTGTGTCAAACGAGAAAATATAAGCTAAGAAGCCTGTGTACCACCATCAAAATGTCTATTTTACCTCGAGTTTTTTTTTAAAAATTATTTATTTATTTATTTGACACAGAGAGAGAGATCACAAGTAGGCAGAGAGGCAGGCAGAGAGAAAGGAGGAAGGANTCAAACGAGAAAATATAAGCTAAGAAGCCTGTGTACCACCATCAAAATGTCTATTTTACCTCGAGTTTTTTTTTAAAAATTATTTATTTATTTATTTGACACAGAGAGAGAGATCACAAGTAGGCAGAGAGGCAGGCAGAGAGAAAGGAGGAAGGAGGCTCCCTGCTCAGCAGGGAGCCCAATGTGGGGCTTGATCCCAGGATCCTGAGATCATGACCTGAGCCGAAGGCAGAGGCTTTAACCCACTGAGCCATCCAGGTGCCCCTCCTCAAGAGTTCTTATTCCAGTCTCCTTCTCTCTCTCTCTCTCTCTCTCTCTCTCTCTCTCTCACACACACACACACACACACACACACACACACACACACACACACGGTGAAGAGCAAGGATTATTATATTTGGTAATTTTTAAGACTAAGGCAGATGCTAGAGTACTGGTCCCACTTACTCTTATATTAAATCCTAGAAGATCACTTATAACACCTGAGACAGCAGAAAGGATAACGACTCGTGTGATATTGTAGATTAAGGGATTCATTGTCAGTCCATAGAGTCTAAATGGTGTGTCCAGCTCCTACAAAAACGTGAAAGAACGGAGATGAGATCCATGACCTCTAGATGGCCGCCAGTGATTTCTGGGCTCTGTTTTAGGTCTTGGGTGGGGATGACTGTGTCAGGCCATCTTTCCTTCATGTTCAATAGCTGCTTTCAAAAAACCTGTAATGGACTCTCATCTACTTTTCCACTAGCTAAGTGTTTAAAGGTGGATTTGTGCGATATGTTATTTGTGATTTTTAAGAAATGTTAATTTGACAAATGTGACAGATGTCAGCCATCACCTGAACCTGGGTAATGAGATGAGACATTTTTTTCTATATAGCCGTTAACCCCAAACTACCAACTTGGTATTTTGAATGTACACAGCCCAGCATCTACCTGATACTAGGGAATCCTCCAGTAAGTAAAGCATTGATTTAAGTGCTATTAAAAGTGTATCACGGGATATTACTTACTTTCAATAACTTGGTGGACAGCTTTAATACATTATTTACTAGAGTAAGCTGTTCTTTCTTATTCGGCTTTTTCTCCATCTTAAGATATAAATTAATCTAAGTGGAAAAGGAGAGATTAAGGCAAATGTCACAGAAAAAGATATACACATACTACAATAAGTCTGGCAGATTCGAGAGTAATATTTTCAAATAAAATACATTTTGAAATTCCTGCAGTTATTTCTACAGAATACATATGTCACATATCTTATACCCCAGCCCAGCCAGTCACATCTGGCAAAAAAAAAAAGCCATTTAGTGGATTAAAAAAAAAAGATGAAGTAATTTAAATATCAAAATGACAAAAACTGTAATACTAATTATAATACAACAATTAACATGTGAACTCCTTCAGTTCAAAAGCTGTCTTACTCCTTTTGGTGTCCCCCACATAATTTAACATCCTCAGGAAACACGAATGGGATGTAAGAAGATAGCTGCTGCTTTTCACTTGCTATATTTCCTTATTTTTTCTCTTCTAGGAAATATTCTGAACTATAATTCTAAGGCAAAAAAAGAAAATCTAATGATACCAAATGTTTTTATTTGTAACTTACGGATAAACAGGAAATCAAAAACAAATAAACAAAACCCCTTTATGCTACTCTGTATTTATAAGAAACATTTCCCAGTCTTAAAATCTAAAGAGCAAGCGTTTTCCAAATATTGAATGTATTCTATGACTGATACAGAAGAAATTCAAGTTTATTAAACATGTTTAATGACAGGCACTATAAAGATCTAATATTTGATGTGGAATATGAGATGAAAAACATGCTCCATTACCACCAATAAAGATACCTTTATAATATACAAAGTACTTTCAATCCATAAGATCTTAATTCTTACAATTCTGGGAACAGGTAGAGAAGATTATTACCCTCATTTCATAAGGAGGAAATACTTATATTAGCAGAGTGACTTGTAAGTTCATGCAGCTAGAAAGTGCTAGATCTAAACTCAACCCTGAATCTTCTGCACAGATCTTATTATGCCATCTCTAATCACAACACCAAATTGACAAGGACCAATCAATACCTGCTCAGTAAGTAATATTGAAACATTGCTGTATTTCTTATTGGTTTCAGACCCCAATGAAGCCAGACGCAGTAAGAAAAGCAGTAAAGCTGTTTCCCAGATCAAAAATTCCCAATTATAAGCATCATTCAGGAAAGTTTTATGGCCTTGGAGAACCTATACAAAGGACCAAAAAAAGTTAAGTTTTTTATTTGTCTCAAAATCTATAGTTACACTCCTTTAGTCTAGCAATTTAAAAAGATTTATAAGTTACCAATACTTTATACTCAAAGCAGAAGAGTTTTAATACTCATACAAAGCATTATCTTTTTAAATAATCACTATCTATTTCTTTAAGTTCCCTGATTTTTTCCTTCGCATGAAAGACAGCAAAAGTCTGGAAGTAACAAAGGGGAAAACATACAAGTAAACTAAGACAAACACATTTCCAGCCTTTTAACCACGAGTGTGCCCACTCATGATTACATGGTGACCATTTTTCAAAGTATTAAATTTGCATCTTTATGACTAGTAGAGCTTCCTAAAACATGTGGCCCATCCTACTGGTATGACTAGAAAATCCTGAGGATCAGTTCTTTACTCCATTTGAGGATCCAAATAACAATAGCAGCAGCAGCAGAAGCTACCAGTTATCAAATGTCTATTATGTGTCAAGTTTTCTGGTAAGTCTTTGTTTTTTTCAAAATTTACTCAAGTAAGCCCAAGAGAAAATGGAATTGATTGAAAATATACAGAGAACCCTCACTGAAACCAAATGCTGGCCTTTCGAAAACCTGGAAGTCACAGAGCAGCTCCCTCCTCCATCTCTCTTCCTCGAGGGCATTTGGGCTCCCCATCACTACTCCTCTTATCTAATTCTGTTGTCTTGCAAGACTATTGTTTACTGCTCCCCCCAACTTTGACTTGCTCCAGCTTTGGTTTATCATAGCACCCTACAGTCCCCACTGACCCCTACAGACCTTTCTTCTTCAAAGTCCACCACTGATATCTCAGCTTTTCAATTCTAGTTTTCAAAAGAGGGATACATTTAGCTTAGCATGGGTCAAGGGTTCATCCCTGTCAATCAGTTATAACCAGGGGATGAAAGTAACAACTAGTAGCAACCTAGGCCTACCACTTCAGCAGGGTGGTTTGTTGTACAGCAATAGATAACACACAAACCACAGCCAAATGGCTATAAAACCAAACACAAAGAAAAACTCTTAAAACCAGCCAGAGAAAAAGGACATTACTTTTAAAAGAGTGGCAATAAGACTAACGGCTGACTTCTCAAGATAAAACATGGGAATCAGAAGAAAACAGAATCCTAAAGGTACTGAAAGTAACTGCCAACCTAGAAACGTATACTCAGCGTATACTCAACGTATAATCTTGTGGGCTTAAAATATATGTAAAATTTAAATGAAGGACACTAATAATGGGTGAAGTGGTAAATGAGATAAAGTGTTCTAAGATCCTAGCATTATCAAGGGAGCAGAAATTAATAATTCACTAGACTATAATAAGCTAAGGATGTACATTGTAATCTCTTAGGTCAGTAATAGTAAAACAACATGTAACAAGTTAACAGAGAGGATTAAATGGAATATTATAAGATATTAGATTAATAAAAGATGGCAAGAAAGGAGAAATGAAGGAAAATTAACAAGTAGACCAAATAAGAACTAAATAACATTTGTACTTTTGGTAATTACGTTAAATGTAAATGAGCCAGACAATCCAAAACACTAAGACTGTGAAGCTGGATTGAGGAATAAGCAACCAAAAAAAAAAAAAAAAAGGAAAGAAAAAGGATATGTTGATTACAGGATACATGACTCAAATATGAAGACAAAATGAAAGGGTGGACAAAGGTAACATGCAAAAACTAATCAAAAAACAGCTGGTGTACGGGCGCCTGAGTGGCTCAGTAGGTTAATGCCTCTGCTTTCGGCTCAGGTCATGCATGATCTCAGGGTCCTGGGATCGAGGCCCGCATCGGGCTCCCTGCTCAGCGGGGAGCCTGCTTCCCCCTCTCTCTCTCTGCCTGCCTCTCTGCCTCCTTGTGATCTCTCTCCCTCTGTGAAATAAATAAATAAATAAAATCTTAAAAAAAAAAAAAACAGCTGGTGTAGTTAATATCAAATAGAGTAGACTTTAAGTTCAGAAACATTAGATTCAGAGATATTTCATAGGATCATGAAAGAGAAAGAACAGCCTGACACTTTTCCAGGTTAAAGAAGACTAAAGAGACAGGATAACTAAATGTACCATGTGGTCTTGAGTTGAGAAAAAGAATAACTATGAAGGTCATAAAAGCCACCTTCAAGATATACGAAGTGAAAATTAACAGAAATAAAAGGAAAAAAAGAGAAATTCACCATCACAGTGGACTTGAACACACCTCTGCCAATGGCTGACAGAAGACCAAAAACATGAGTAAGGATGTAGGAGATGCAGGCAACCCAACGAATAAACTTCGATTAATTTACATAGAGAGACTGTTACTCACCCAACCAAACAACAGAATAAAAGTTCTTTCAAAGTGCTGATGGGGATTTAATGAAACTGACCATATGCCAGATAATAAAGCAAGCCTCTACAAATTTCAAAGGAGTGAAAACATTCAGAATATGTTCTCTGACCAAAGTAGAATTAGGTTAAAACTCAATAAATGGAACAATACAAGACAAGCCTGTAACTTCTTGTAACAGAGAAAGCACAGAGGTCCACCCCCACATCCCGCAAAAAGATACAGGGACCTGTTGAAAGGATACAGAAGGGAGCTTCAAGGGTCTCCCACTGGCCAAATCTGGGACAATTTAGTCATCCAAAGAAATAAAATAATAGATTACAATCTATTGGATAAAAATCAGAATATATGAGTCCATAATGGAAGGAAGGAAGGAAAGAAGAAACAAAGGAAAGGTCAACCATACAGTGACAACCAACAAATGTGTGGAAGGAAAAATGGAGTTAGAAAAATCACTATTTTGTAACCCTCATGGCATGACAGTTTTATTATCAATCAAAAATTGCCAACTAAAATTAGAGTGATCTTAGAATCTTAAAGCACTCAGAATTACTTATTCCCATTTCAAAAGTAAGGAATATTAACAAGTATTCAAAATAGCAAAAGAAATTTAGATACATTTAAAAAAAATAGATATTTCAACACAACCATGCTGGTGCCTTGCTCTTGAGAAATAAATATTCATCACACATACACATATACACACACACACACACAGTCTAAAACAGATAGTGAACCATATTAGAATTTCCATTCTTCATTAAAACAAATATAAAACTCTTACCTGGGCACAGCAAATGAAAGCAATTGAAAGTGTCAGCAAGAAGACTGAAGATACAACCACATCAACTGAACGCTGCGGACCCCGTCTCTGTGGAGTGGGACACATAAGTTCATGTTTAAGATTACAGTTAGAGACAGCAATGGCCCTCACGCCATTTACATTCTGAATTTTACTACATTAATGTGAGAATAAATGTTTATAAGAAGTTTCTGGCATAGGATTTTAACACATTTTGGACATGTTTCACTTGAAGCACTGAAATTCATGCTGTTCCAAATTAAGGGTTTGAGTGATTCACTGATATATTTTCAGCTGGAATATTTTCCAAAAAGTCAGAAAAAGATGCAACTTTCAATTTATGATTCTGCCCTGGGAATTTAAATTGTCTTTTCCCTTTCTAAGTGCTTATTTACTTACCTCTACCAGCGCAGCAGACAGATCACTTCCAACTTGGTGTCCAGCACGTCTGTCGGCCACCGATACCATCTGCCCAGTACACACAACTAACTGCACTGCCCACTGAGAATCTGCTGCCAGCAATTTCAGTGAGCAGGTTTCCTGCATATTCTTGCATACACTCTATAGTTAGTCAGATGAAACTCACCTTTAGAAAGGAACGCAGTGATAACCATATCTTAATGTTCTCCACTTTTTTAAGTCTGAAATGAGGTATTTCGTATTTCCTAGCTTTCCTGGCAGAGGTAATATGGCTGAAGAGTTTTGCAAATAAAAATCTCTAGAGGAGGTTTAAAAAAAAATCATAAAGTAAAAAGTATATGTGTGCCTCTATGTATATATTTATATAATTGTAAGCAATATTCCCAGTATGTAAAAAATAATAAAGGATGAAATTGATCACTTAGATCAAGTCAGTAGCTCATAATCCTGGTGCTTCCAAAGCACATTCCATCGTAATCTATGTCTTCATAATGCAGTACACTCTTGACATTTTCAAGGAATATTCTTGGGAGACTTTTGTGAATCCCCAACTTCACAAACACAAATGTTTACAGAATTCTGGTTTAGTCCCAAATTAAATTTCCATTCAAAGTCATGTTTTTTGCACTTAACACCAAGAGATCAAGTCCTCAATTCCAAATTCTTATCGAAATTCAACAAATCTATTTCTTACTTGCTCATTTTCCACAGAAACATTTCGACTTTGAGGATAACTACATATGTTATGGGTAACAAGCACAGAGGCACACTGAGGCACAGGTGCTATGCAGTCAGCTAGGCCCAGTCCCTGCCTAAGCCACTTACTCCTATGCACGGGCTCAGTGAAATGCCAGATTACAACATGTCATTTGTGAATAACCAATACCATGAGTGTTAAACCCACAAATGCCAAAAGCTCGCTCATCAATCCTTCATTGCCCGCACTAACTTTTGGAGAGAGAACAAATCAAGAGAACAAAATCAACTCAATGGACTATTATAGGCAAAAGCAGAGGCAAGAAATTTTAATTAATTCTCTACTGACCTGTTTATATGTTCTCTCTGCCACACACATCATGAAAAAAAAAATCCAAGTAAGACACAATCTTTCAAAAAAATTAATCACAGACAAAATAATAATAGGTGTAACAGGTGGTGCCCCACAAAAAAGAGTCATGACCTCCTCAGCTGAAATGGACTTTAGCTGGTCAAGGCTCTTGTCACGAAAAAGTCGATGTAAAAAAGGAAAAAATGCTAATCCAATGGTGACGACATTTCCCAGCATCTGATAACCTACTCCTTGCTGATACGCATTCACCTGGGAATTAATTTAAAATGTCCATCATTATTACACAGTTAAATGGAGTTACAAAGCAGTATTTACCAAGTACTACTTAGATTAAAAACTAAATCTGTTTTATAGCTAAAAGAAATACAAATAAAAATGATGTACAGATTTATCACTTTTTGATTTCATTAAAAATCAGGCTTAAATGAAATAAGGAGTATTTGCAGAAGTATACTTGAATACTTATGTTCACAGAGAACAAGATACAAAGATAAAATACCAAGTAAAGATTTCAAAAGCGGAGTCAGTATTTCAATCACTGAATAGATCTTATGAAACAGCTGATCACTAAACAGGTTTTCTGAAAAGTTTGAAAAACTCATGAAATCTTACCCTGCTCATGATGATGCCACTTATTTCCAACACAGACATATCCATCTTTTTGCACTCATTCCCTTCCCAGATTATTGCACTAACTCGATCAGAGGCGGGACTTGAGTTCTGAAGCCAAAATAAGTGGTTCTAAAAAGAAAAACATAAAACTCTTTCCATCCACCCTTCTTTCTTTCTCTGTTGGATTTTCTTCCCCACTGTTCAGTTCTCAGGCCACATTCACCAGTGTTGGACCTCATCATTCCATTCTCTCCTTCTCAGAGCTCATCATGCCCATAGCCACCTCCATGATGCTCATTTCTGGTCCCTTTTTCTTCAACAAGCCAATTTCTGACCTGGAGAGAGGCTAAACATCTTGAAGTGAAGCTAAGCTTGGTGTATTCACAGCATGTTAAGGAGAAAAGTATTTCTAGAGCAATGTGACCACACTGGAGAGAGCAGGAAGTCAGGTAGGAGGGCTGCTAATAGGCTTACACGTTACATGAATGACTGAGGAATGAAGCCTTTCTCCGGCCTAATCAGGACACAGAAAAGCATAGAAAACTCAAGAGGAGAAAGCTCAAGATTAAAAAAAAGAAAAAAAATTTTTTCCTTCTGCCATGTAAGTTCTTATTCTTCAAGTACCAATTTAAGTCCCATTTCACCAACACAGTCAGCTCATTGCCACAAGCCCTCACTATTCTGCCCTTCCCTGAAATTAAAGACCCTTAAAGTCTATATAAGACAAATTAGCATGTAATTATATGCTACTTTTCTAGTGTCCTCTACTTACTTCCCCTATAATCATCTTGTCCTCAAACTGAAATATAAATTTCTAAAAAAAAAAGGATCACATGGTGTATTTCTTCTCTTTCTACTACAATGCTCAGCACAATGCTGATGAGCATGTATTGATTTATTCATTGATGATGCCAAAAAAAAATGTATGAAGCGCCAAATATGTAACATGCGTCCCAGATGCAATGGAGAACAAGACAGACAATGTCCTTGACATCATTCCATTCTCTCCTTCAAGCTTACAGACTTATGGACACATGATTAAATAAAGTTACTACACAGCATGATAAGGGAAGGAAAGAGGGTTTCAGGAGCAAATGAGAAAGGCTTCCTAAGGAAGTATCATTCAAGCCAAGACCTGAAAAAGAAAAAGGAGTGAGCCAAAGGAACAAGTATCAGAGAAAAGTGTTTTCTAGGCAAATAAGCCAGAGACGCATGGGGAACGGTACATCTCTGAAAGAAGTTCAACTGCGGTAAAGTAGAGCACGTGAGAGCAGGGGGAGGAATGATCAGAGATGAGACTGTATGGGAACAAATAAAGAAACAGAAGTAAAAAATCCCAATGGGGGAAAATAGCAGTTAAAGAATTTTAAGGGGAATGACATCATCACGGCTGCAGTACAGAAGAGCAGACGAAGGGAGAGAGCCCACAGAAGCTATTAACGATCCAGATAGCCCCAAGCAGGGGAGACACAAGTGGACACACAGATATTATTCAGTGGAGTCGGGAGGATGTGAGGACCGATTAGAAACATGCTGGGGAGGGTGGGGTCTCCAAAGTTTCTGCTTTTGGTGGTTACTGGTAGCATTCAAAAATATGGGGAATAAAAGAAGAACAGGGTAGTAGGGGAATTGGGAAATGATGAATTCCTTTTGATATTACCTTATATATGCCTTAAAATTATATTGAAATTCCCAAAAGTGCAAAGGAGGGCAAGATCATCAGGATGTTATGTGTAACTACTGAGGGCTAATGTAATTTAGCTGAATCCTCAGACTGAATGTAAAGAATATTTAGATTCAAGCTTTGATGGCAAAATTGAAAGAAAAAAGGCTTAAAGCTTTAATGAAAAAAGTGTATGTTGTTTCTGGTTAGTCTTTAAGAATTGTATACATCTAATGAAGCAAGACTTTTTTCATGAAAATGTGTAACCTAAGTCAATGGTATCCTAGAGTCAAGAAAATTCACTAATTCAACAAATGAATAACCACCACCCAGTATTTATAAATCACTGTGGAAATATATAGCCTAAAGAACAACCAACATAGAAGAAATCATGAGCATTGCCACCAAACAGCTGAAATGTTGATTTGAGAACCACTTCTAACCATTCAATCTATCCAGCAGTGGAAAAAGCTCTCTCATGAAGTAACAATCACTCCAGCCTCTAGAAGTGTTTAAGCAGAGGCCACTGATCATCTGATGGGAATACTAATAACAATGCCAACATTTATTGGGTGCTCACTCTTTGCCAGACATTGTGCTAAGCACTTTATATTAGCTCATTCGATCTATCATAATAGTCCCAAGTCGTAGTAACTATTATTACCACATGAGAATTCCTACATTGTTTAGAAGGTTCAAATACCTTCTAAGGAAACTAATTCCAGGCTATCTGATTTTATGATATTAATATAAAACCTATAATTAAAAGCCTCACTTGATTTAAATATTATTAGAGAAGCAAGCAAACCCATTTCTTAGTAATTCATATATAACACTGTGATGTCTATGAAAATATGAGGTTGATGGACCAAACAACCCTATTCACATAAAACGAACATTAAGGATCATTCTAAGGAAAATATTGAGAAAAAGTATTATGAAGAAAAATTTCAACTCCAGAGCACTCCCCTCTGAGTTCTAATCCCAACATCTCCACTTACAGACTATGCTCAATTTCCTCATCTCTAAATTAGAGATAATAATAGTATCGACCGTATGTGACTATGGTAAGGTCAAATGGGCTAATATGGTACCTGGCCTGTAAATAGAGTGAGTATTAACTGTTATTACCATCACCTTTACAGACCTGCTGAAAAACATCTTCTTTGGGGTCCCGTTTGGTCCCTGAGTGAAGGGTATTCACATGGGCCCCCTCACTGTCACTGGTGACAGACGACCGGCACTCTGGGCCATGCAGCAGATCGTCCCATAGCATATCCTCAGTCTCCGAGTCATGGCGGGTGCTTTCTGAGTCTCTTCTCGACATGTTGAGGCTTCGGGAGCCACCACTCATGCCCGACCTCGAGCCCTTTCAAGGAAAACAGAAAACCAAAAGTATATTTTTTTTCGTTCGTTTTTGAAAGCAATCATATATCTGAAATAAAAGTCAAACAAGTCATCTGTGGTGATGGCTGGCAAGCTTTCTAAGTTGATCCCCACAAGGCTTCACGTAACAATAATACATTTTAATATGTCAACGTCGAACTCCAATGACTCTCTAACAAGCCAGACGCTTTAAAAGGACTCCCTCTGAGAAGTTTTTGCCAAATCAGGAGATGGTTCCGCTCACGTTCCCTGGGAGGACAGTGACCTCTACAAGCACATCCCGAGGATCTACCCTGGGTATAGATGTGGCCGAGCCTTCTGATATACCCAGAGTGTTCCCTACTCTAAATACTGTGAGCGTGACTGCAGATCTAGTCACATCCCGGGGACCTGGCCAAACCTGGAAGGGATAGTCAGACTGAGAAAAGCGTGCACAGTGCAGCTCTCCTGTAGGACAAACATAAATATGCAAGTTTTTCCACAACCCTGACTGCCTTGTCAGTCGAAGCAAAACTCACACTCCCACCATCTACCCTGCTCACCTCTGAATGGTAACTTTCCAAATGGACAATATGCCCGTGAGCTGCATGGTGAGATTTGCTGCTCCCACCTCTCAGGGGTCCTTTCTCAAAAATGTGTCTTCACCAGCAACAGGGCCACTTACAAAGGAATGAGGCTTGAGAATAAGCTCCACATTCCAAGTCAATGTTAGGGAGCCTTCTCGTCCTCTGAGGACCGAGTAAGCCCTTGCTATGCATCATCTCATCTAGGATGCTTTTGAGATTAGAATCAAAGTGAAACAGAGCTTCTTCAATTTCTGGGGATGAGCAGCCACATGAAAGCTGCCAGAAAGGTAGACAGGCAGACAGGCAGGTGGTGGTGGGGAGGCCAGGCAGACAGAAGCACTACTTTAGGGCAACCAATAAAAAAAGCAATGCATAGAGTTATGACACTGGGGACCAGGCCTGGAACAGTGACCTGTCCGAAGGCTACCTTACCTGACTGAAGGCTGCCGATTCAAATTCTGATTCCGCCAGACTATCTGAATCCCGTGCCGTGTGACACCACTTGGGAGTGCTTTTCTTTACCTGCAGAAAATGAAGCCAACCAACAAAAGGAAAACATGTCCAACATCTTGTGACTATTTAATGATCGAGGAGTCGATGCCAATACTTTTACAAACTAAAAGCTACCTGAGTGTTTAAGTGCCTGGTAAGTATTGACTTTCTATTCTTCACTTCACAGCCGTTGTCACTTGAGGCCCCTTCCACACTCCTACGCAGCATCATCATCTGTGTCCGGGCTTCGCCGTCCTCCTCACTCGACAGGTCATCCGAAATCCCATTCCCCAGACGCCTGAAAGCCTCCTACAAAGAGAACAGCAATTTCTTCCCAGGGGACAGCCCAAAATACTCTAGTAAGCCGAACATGTGAAAACAAAAAAAGCACGTAAAAACTAAGAAATGGGGCGCCTGGGTGGCTCAGTGGGTTAAAGCCACTGCCTTCGGCTCAGGTCATGATCCCAGGGTCCTGGGATCGAGGCCCGCATCGGGCTCTCTGCTCAGCAGGGAGCCTGCTTCCTCCTCTCTCCTCTCTCTCTGCCTACTTGTAATCTCTCTCTCTGTGTCAAATGAATAAATAAAATCTTTAATAAAAAACAAAACAAAACAAAACAAAAAACTAAGAAATGATGAAAAGTAAACCAAAACTGAGCAAGCCTATATATTACTCCGGTCTCAGTAAAGAAAAATAGTGGACTCTCTTGGAACCAAACAGGCTCACTGACGTATTCGTAGAGGTGAGAAGCACAGGCCCTTCTCCTTATTAGCGATGTAACCAGAGGCATGTCACTAACCGGAGGCCCCATTTCCTCCTCTGATCAGTGGTGGTAATAAAAGCACCTAGCTTACAGAACTGTGGCAACAATGAGACCACTTACTACATGTGAAGCACTCAGGATAGTGCCTGCTTGCGGTAATGGCTCCAGAATATTAGCTATTTTTGTAATTACTAAATGCCACAGCCTAACAAAGGAGAAAATATTTCAAGTCTACACCGTGGAAGTGTAGTTTCTGAGCTAGACCATCTCTGCTACACCTAAAAAATAGTTTCCCAAACCCCTCTCGTGTTCCCACTGCATCTCCGGAATACGACACAGCAGCCTCTACACTAAGCTGTTGACGGAACCTCCCAGCCCACTGCAGAGGCACGGTCAGCAAGCCGGTGAAATGACACGCTCTAGTCCTAGAAATGAAGAGAATAAACTCAGGTGTCATGTGTTATTCTCCTTTTCGTGTCCTGAGGTTTTACATTTCACTTATCTGTTAAGACAAATTACACAAACCTATGAGTATCTACTTGATATCTCTAGCAGAGTCTACGAATAGGAAAATTTTACACAGGAAAGGAAAGATTCTGTTATATATAAATATATGTATATATATAATCATCTGAATCTTACCCTGTGGCACTTTTCTCCGTCTGAAAATTTTGCTTTCTCTCTTGTTTGCCACATTCTAATCTCTGGTCGACACTGTCTCTTCTTAATGATAGGATGCAGACAACTTGAGTCATTGTCCGTTTCAGTCCCTTTGTTACTTATTAACTTTACTCTTTTAATCCTAATTTTAAAAAGGGGGAAAAAAGATTACTAGCTTGTTTTCTGAAAGTACTACCTTTCATGAAATCATTTGCTTTTGAAGAATGCAAGTTGATCCTTGTACAGCGTGGGTTTGAACTGCAGGTTCCACTTATTCGTGGATCTTTTCAAGAAAGACAGTACAACATTATAGATGTATTTCCTCTTCCTGATGATTTTCTCAATCACATTCCTTTTCCTCTAGCTCACTTTATTGGAAGAATACAGTATATAATACATATAACATACAAAATAAGTGTTTATCAAATGTTAACATTATTAGTAAGGCTTCCAGTCAATAGGCACCCCTAGACCCTATACTCGAGGGTCAACTGTATATTATTCTGAAAATCAAGAAAATTCAGAAACCACATTTTTCAGGCTTCTAGCTTGCCTAAGGGTGTAGACAGCCAGAATACAGGTATCTCTAGTCTCCAAAGACTCACCACAGTTAATTTTGAGAGTAAGCCTTTTTTTTTTTTCAGGTTTGCAAGGAAGTGGGTTCAGTCTTCACTTTCCCTCTCAAACACGGTGCCAATGCCTACCTCACACAACCTGTTTATGCCACTCAGAGAAATGTCTTCCCTCTCCTATCTCTGAAGCAATTCTTGACTCCATGACTCCTNTCCCTTCCCCCCCCCCCCCGAATAATCACTCCGTCTGCTGAACGGCTCGGCCTTTAGTCAGCAGGTAACCTGCCTGATGTCATGACTGCATCATCCTCTTATCTTCCTGATTAGACAGTAAAATCACCGAGAACAGGGATGCCCGGTACGCAGCACAACGTTCAGCACCAAGAACCCAAACTAAAGAGTGTAACCTATCTTGAGAAAAGTATGTGAATATACAGGCATTCCCCACTTTTCAAAAGTTTGCAAAAGCAAATCAAAAATTTGCTTTTCTGAGAGACCTACATTAGGACCGGTGTTGGCTAACCAGAAGAACTCTGAAGAGGATTTTTGCTTTCCCAAGAGAAGGTGAAAAGTAAAACTAGCAATCGGCATTTGTTTTGCAGCAAGTCGTGGCAAAAGCAGCATGCCCGCCAGCAGCAAGCGTGGCCCCACGGAGCTCCTTCCCCGGGAGCTATACTCAGCATCTCAGCATCCAGCCACCATGGCTTTGAACTACATCTGTGAGCATCTATGCTTTGTCTCAATTTCTTTAGCGCATCCCTTAGCAAGATGCATCCTAAGGTATCAGAAAAGCCTAAGAGAGGCTATTGTTTGCGTCTGAGAAGGCTCAAAAACTCTTTCATGTAAATTCATGGTAATTGTTTCTTTGCTTTATTCCATTTCAGCCTACGAAAGCTTTCACAGGAACACTTTACTTTTGTGGGGGTGGGGAGGGACATGTACCTCATCTTCAAAAAAGGAGCAGCAAAAGCACTTTATTTTTGAATCATAATCATTAATAGATGACCAAATAAGTATTTCTTCGAGTCATACTAGTGTTGTCATGACACTGCAAAATCATGGAGATAGAATTTGTCTTGGATCCATTTCCCTTTCTGACCTACAGCCCATCAATACCAGCTCCCTGTATCCCATTTCTAAAGAGGTATCAGCTTTCACACAGAAAAATACCTGATCTTTTTAAAATTCTTTTTTCCCGGGCGCCTGGGTGGCTCAGTGGGTTAAAGCCGCTGCCTTCGGCTCAGGTCATGATCCCAGGGTCCTGGGATGGAGGCCCACATCGGGCTCTCTGCTCAGCAGGGAGCCTGCTTCCTCCTCTCTCCTCTCTCTCTGCCTGCCTCTCTGCCTACTTGTAATCTCTCTCTCTGTGTCAAATGAATAAATAAAATCTTTAAAAAATAAAAAAATAAAAAATAAAATAAAATAAAATAAAATTCTTTTTTCCCTCAAGATGTCAGCCGATATGGCTTAAAATATTTACCATTTCCAAGTATTTATATTTCTGTAAACTTGTGATCTAAAACGTCATTAAAGATTAAATAGAATGAAATTTCTATGGTAGACTCCTGGACTTGCGGATAATCTGACACACAGTGGAGACATCTGGAGGAAGCAAATCCTTCTAGAACCATTAGTGTTCACACCACAATTATAATATGCTTACACTGTGTTCTCCTACTTAGATTACATGCTAGGTTAATACTGATGTGAACATAAAATCAAGTAAACATTTCAGTGTTAGACTTTCCCACCTGTTGCCAAAGAGAGTCTCCCAAAAACCGCCAATGAAGGGAATAGACTCCAAAGTTTCTACTCCTCTGACTTTATCAGAGGAGTTATTTCCATTTTCTCGGCTCCCATCGCCATTGACAGTTTTCCGTAATTTTCTATGCACAGACCAAAAAAAAAAAAAAAATTCAAAAAATTCAGATTATTCAAGAACTTTTATATTTCTGCCCTATATATCCTTACAGAAAATGATACCAGTGGGTTACAACATGAAATGAATTATAGTGAATTTCATACAATGAGGATAAATCATGCAAGAATGTTTCTGACTGAAGGGCAAAACTGGATTCCAAACCAAAGTCCTATGCTATCATTTTGTTCACCATTTAAAGAAATGGAACTGATATTCCAAAATATTACTAGAAGAATTACATATTATTAGAATATGACCAAGAGTCTTTTCAGGAACACTCAACACCACTAGCAGAAGGAACAATTCCTTTAAATATGGATGTCAGAAATCTATGCATTGGACACACTTCATCAGAGAACACAAAATAACAGCAACTGATCACTTTGTATTGATACCTGAAGCAGTTAAAAGATATATCCTATAAATAACCAATGGGATATATCGCATGTGATTTCCTTAGAAATCATTGAATTAATTCAACAGAATTGTCGAGGAATCCTTTTTTTGAAAAAAAAGTTTTGAAAATAACATTCAAAAATAAGAATATTTTGAAATTCATCACACCAAATTAAAAAAAAATCTTCTCTAGTGACTGTTTAGGGAAACAAAAATCTACAGCTATTCTGAGGAATGATAACATAACTTTTGGAAAGTAATATACCTACACTTACCTTAAAAAAACAAAAAAAAAACAAAAAAAAAAACCTTTAACAGTTCCAAAACCACACATAGCACATAACCAATAAAAACATGAAGTGACTTCAATGTGTAGGAAAGTCAAATTCATCTCTATTAAAAGCTCAGAATACTTAGAAATCCATTTTTATTATGTACCATTGAAAAAAAGGTAAAAATTTTAGTAGCACTAATCTAATGTACTAACATCCTTATTTATACAGTGAATTTTCACCAAATGTTGACTGAGACTATATTTTGAGGAATGTGTTTTCAACATCACTATTTAAGGTAAATTTTAATAAAGTACAATATAGTATCAGATTTTTCCTTTTAAACAACTGTATTGAATGACAAAATCCCACCTAGGATTAAAAGGTCATGACAATGTTTCCTATCATCAGGAAGAAAAGTGTGTCAAAAAAATAATTTAAAAGACATGCAAAACAGGAAGATCTGTTATTAATTTCATCAAAAATTTTGTAAATGTCTACAATGCCTCTCCTAGAAAATACACAACTACAAGTGTAATTTCTCATCTTACCTTCTTCTCCGATTTCCATTGTTTCCTGATGGCCTTGTTATCTGAGTAGACACAATTTGACAGTGGACAGTTCCCATGAGTAACATAAGGCACAAGGGTCCAAGTACTTCACTTACATTCACAATAGGCATCATAAAATATAACACGAGTGCTAGAACTGAAAAGAAGAGGTTTCAAAATGTAAAACATAAAGGTCCATCTTTATATCTAATCCTAGCAATTGCGCAAACGATTGCTACAAAAACCTATCAATTTGAAAAGTACAAGGTAAAAAAGCACATAATTTTCAACAGTGCAATCCACCTGCACATCAGTTGAATGAAAACTTGAAGGCTTAGGTCACATAGCAAGAGAAGAATAATGGGTTTGAAGGATTTGCCTTCCCAGCAGCATAAGAATCTAGATGTTTCAAAAGGCTCTCCACCACCAAACAGCTAAATGCTGTATGATACATACTATGAAGTATTGTTCTGCTCAGAGGAACAGTATTTTTCCAAGGCCCACACCTGTACTGGCAGCAGTTAGCAAAGCTGGAATTTGACCCAGGCAACTGGCCTCCAGAGTCCTTATTCTTAACTACTATGCTATACTGCCTCTTCAAACATGCGTATGAATTGTCTAAAGAATCAGTGGTGAAAGGAACAGAAAAACATCAAAAATTACATCCAAAAAAATCCAGATACAATTTCACAGGTGAGTTCTTTCAGACTTTAACATAAAGATAATTCTTGTGATATATCAACAATTCCTATGTGGAGAAAAAGCTAGCAAATTCATTCCATGCCCTAACACTCTATCACCCAAATATAACAATGACAGCACCAAACAATAAACTACAGACTTTGCTGGCTTGTGAATGTGGATAGAAATGTACTACTGAATAGCAGGCACCGTGAATGAAGGGATTTTTGTCAATTTTTTTTTATTTTTTAAAGATTTTATTTATTTATTTGACACAGAGAGAGAGATCAGATCACAAGTAGGCAGAGAGGCAGGCAGAGAGAGAGGAGGAAGCAGGCTCCCCACTGAGCAGGGAGCCCGATGCAGGCCTCGATCCCAGAACCCTGAGATCATGACGTGAGCCAAAGGCAGAGGCTTTAACCCACTGAGCCACCCAGGCACCCGATTTTTGTCTATTTGGCTCACTGCTATGCTAGACCGGTAAGTAGCACATAATGGATATTTAATATTTGTTGAGTAACTAAAATACCATCAACATAAATCTGAATAATTCACCAAGACCATGCAGGGTTTATGCTGGAAGGAAAAATCTATCTCAGAGTCTTGATAGAACAATACATGTATAGACATGGTAGGCATTTACATATTTGTTCACTGAAATGATTTAATCTAATAATTTAATAACATGTAATTTGGGTCACATATACCCAAATTATCTCAACTGACAATTGGGTAAAAGGCCTTTGTCCCTGATTCCTGGGAGGTAACCTCTAAATCCTCAGAATTCCTCAAGTGATAGAAGTTATTCACAGTGGGCCTCTTGGACCAAACCTGATAGTTTATGCCAATGAGGTGACTATGGATGGGGGTACCCATACCAGAGAAACCAACCATGTGATTAGAGGGTTGAGGCTTTGAGCCACAGTGTATCAGCCTGACCCCTGGAGGAGAGGCGGGAGGAAGGGCTGAAGACTGAGCTGCCTACTTAGCCAATGACTCAATTGTTTATGCCTATATAATAAATCCTCAGTAAAAATTCTGGATACCAAAGCTTGGGTGAGCATCCCTGATTGGCAATAGTCTGTTAGTATTGCTACCCATCATGGCAGAAAGTGTACCATATCACTGAGGATGATGAAAACTTCCTGTTTGGAATCCTCCCAAACTATGCATCTCTTCTAATTCATATAATAAAACTTTTAGTATAATAAAACTGTAATTGTAAGTATAGCACTTTCCTGAATTCTGGGAGTCATCCTCGTGAATTATCGAAGGAATCAGTAGGGGACCTTCAAAACTGTAGCCAGTCGGTCAGAAGTAAGGGTAGCCCTGGGGACTCCCAAAGTGAGGCTGGTGTCTGAAGTGAGGGGAATCTTATAAAGGACTCTACCTCTAACCTGTGAGTTTGGCCAACTCCTATAGTGAAAAAGCATTCCATTAAAATCAACATTTGTTCCTGATGTATAATTAATCTTAAATCCCAATCTCTTCTAAAATACAAGGAGTATAAAAATATGTCCCTACTATACTAAAGAGGAAATCAACACACATCACACTAAGAAAGACACTCTGAACCAGGAACAAAAGGATGACCATTCTTACTGTTACTACTAAATGTTGGTCTGAAAATGTTGACTAATTCAATCATAGTAAATGAAATGTATGAAAAAGGAGGAGACCAGATTTTCATTATTTACCAATAACATGGCTGTACAGTTAGAAAATGTGAGAGAAGCACTGAAAAACTATTAAAATTAACAAGGGTTTAATAAAGTGCATTAAGCAGAAGTATTCTTAATAAACATAAATAACTTTCAAATGTAACAGCACTAACCAGTTGAAATTTATAAAACAAAAAAAGTGTTATATCTGCAGGAGCAACAACAAAAATAAAAACAAATATTTCACTTTAATGGGGAAGCACTGAAGTGTCCACTGATGGATGAATGTATAAACAAAATATGGGACATACATATAATAGATTCTTATTCACCATTAAAAAGGAAGGAAGTGCACATGCTGTGTGTATGGATGAACCTTAGAAACATTAGGCTAGGGCACCTGGGTGGCTCAGTGGGTTAAAGCCTCTGCTTTCGGCTCAGGTCATGATCTCAGCGTCCTGGGATCCATCGGGCTCTCTGCTCAGCAGGGAGCGTGCTTCCTCCTCTCCCTGTCTCTCTGCCTGCCTCTCTGCCTACTTGTAATCTCTCTCTCTCTGTCAAATAAATAAATAAAATATTAAAAAAAAAAAAAAAAAAAAGAAACATTAGGCTAAGTGCAAGAGGCCAAGCTCAAAAAGACAAATACTGCCTGGTTCCACTTGCATGAGGCATCTAGAGTCGTCAAATTCACAGAGAAAGAAAATAGAATTGTTGCCAGTGGCCTGAGCTTCGGGGGGAATTGGGAATTACTGTTTTATAGGTACAGAGTTTAAGTTTGGAAAGATGAAGAAAGTTCTAGAGATGGCTGGTAGTGATGGTTGTACAGCAGTGTAAATGGCCTTAATACTACTGACTGTATACTTAAAAATGTGAAGATGGTAAATTACATGTTATGTATATTTTACCACAATAAAACAATTTGAGTTTAAGAAGATATAAGCAAGCCTTATAAGAAATAAAAATCCTACAAGGCTTTACTGAGAAATAGAACAGCAGACTTGATTAAATGGTGAGATATATGCATTTTCTTCCCATTCCCCCCAAATGTATCTATAACTTCATGGGAAGGGAGGGATTACAGTCTAATTCCAAATTATTTCTTTGTTTTGATTAGAATAAAATAATTCTAAATTATTTTGAAAAAAAAAAGCAAGTAAAAACACCTCAGAAAATACTGGAAAAGCAGAATACTAGAGGAATACTTCTGCTCAATACTACCTATTAAACAACTATCGTAATTAAAGAAATGTGGTGCAGGGGCGCCTGGGTGGCTCAGTGGGTTAAGGCCTCTGCTTTCGGCTCAGGTCATGATCTCGGCGTCCTGGGATCGAGGCCCGCATCGGGCTCCCTGCTCGGCGGGGAGCCTGCCTCCTCCTCTCTCTCTGCCTGCCTCTCTGCCTACTTGTAATCTCTCTCTCTGTGTCAAATAAATAAATAAAATCTTTAAAAAAAAAAAAAAAGAGTCTGTAAAGAAATGTGGTGCAGATATGAGAATAACAAGACAAATCAATCATGTAGAATATGTGTTTAGAAAGAGACCATGGTGTATATGAAAATTTAATGTATATTGGCTCCTGGGTGGCTCAGTAGGTTAAGTGTCTGCCTTCGGTTCAGGTCAAGTTCTGCACTGGGCTCCTTGCTCAGTGGGGAGCCTGTTTTTCCCTTTGTCTGCCACTCCCCCTGCTTATGCTCTCTCTCACTCTCTCTGACAAATAAAAAAATAAAATCTTAAAACAAAAAAGAAAATTTAATGATATAATTTGTCTCAACAAGAAATTCTTCAATAACGAACATGTGAAAAAATATTTAACTTCACCTGTTTAAGCTACTCAAAAAATGCAGACCAAATGAGCAAAATGCAATTTTTTTGTATATCCAAGTAGGTAACAATCTTTAAAATTATAATAAT
Source organism: Ailurus styani (assembly GCA_002007465.1). Taxonomy (NCBI): domain Eukaryota; kingdom Metazoa; phylum Chordata; class Mammalia; order Carnivora; family Ailuridae; genus Ailurus; species Ailurus styani. The sequence goes on along the minus strand of LNAC01000256.1, from coordinate 1,505,904 downwards.
ACTAGTCAGACTGTGGTAAAACAGGCACTCTAATACTACTTTCCAAAAGAAGTATACCACTAGCAATTTCATTTTATGTACTCAAAGCCTTAAGATGTTTATATTCTTTGATCTCTTAATTCTATTTCAGAGAATTCAAAGGAAATAATATAAAATATGGAAAATTCTGTTCATGATGGCTTTATTAATAGGAAAAAAAAAACCCAGAATGATCTAAATGCTTACAATAAGGGAATAGTTATATAAACTATGGTACTTTTATATGATGGAATATAAAGTAGCTATAAAATTATTTATGGTAAATCCATATGAGAGACTCACACAGACATGAAAATGATCATTTTAAATGATGGTGTATATACATGATGGTGTATCCATATGATGGAATATTATGTAGCCATTAAAATGACAGCTATTTCAGTACAACTAAATAAAACTAAAAATTCGGTCCCTTATTCACACTATTATTCACAAGTCCTCAACAGCCACATAGGACTGGATAGGGCAGACACAGAACATTTCTGTCATCACAGAAACTGTATTGGACAGCACTATTGCAACTTTAGAAAATTAAACTTATAGATTGGTAAATTCAGACATTTATCTTTCCCTCTGTAACTTAATTCAAAAAAACCGACATAGATAAAAGAAAATAAAAATCATCCCAAATCCTTCCACCCTAACCCAACCTTCCCCTACTTTGTTCTAATTCATGTCTTTCTGTTCAGGTATAACCACAGTGCATGCCTGGTCCCATTTCACAAAGTATTCCTGGTAGGCAGTAGCCATACAGTGGTAAAGAGAATGTGCTGGGCCCTTGCACATAGTGAGAAAAGCCAACATCAGGTAGTTGTGTAATACAGAAATTAACACAGATTCCTGGGGAACAGTAGGACTATTAACAAAGTATAGATAGGGATAGCTGCTCAGTGAAAGTTCCATCTGAGCTTAGATCCTAAAGATGAGAAAAAAGATAGTCATGTGAAAAGCCTTAAGATTGTTTCAAACAGAAGGAAGAGCTCTGTGTGCAGCACAGAAAAAGGGCCACGATGCCTCCAGCCAGTGAGGAGGAGGAGAGCAGTAGGACACGACCTCTCAGAGGCCAGCAGGGAAGAGATCATGGAGGGCCCCAAAGGCTGCGGGGAGTTGATTTCACTCCAATGCCAGTGAGAAGTGTCTCAGGGTTTTAAGCAGGAAAATGACATGATACGGATTCTGCTGTAAAAGATTTCTCTAATTGCTGTGAAAAGAATGGTTGGTAGAAAGGAGGCTGAGAGTAGACATTATTCCAGTGGTCTAGGTAAAGTGATGCTGGCGTGGTGGACCATGATGGGGGGAAAGAAAAAATTCCAGAGTCCCATGTTCGATATGATAGGCTCAAGATACCTTGTTAAGTCTCCATACATAAATGCCTGAAAGCAGGCAGGTAGATTCACAGGTCTGAAGTTCAGGAGAGATCTGGCCTGAAGATATAAATTTGAGAATCAACAGTTTATCAGCTATATTTAAACAAAGGGATTTGATGAGAGTACCTAGAGAAGAGAATCCAGGATCCCACCTTGAGGTAATCCAATATTCAGAGGTCACACAGATCGAAGATTGAAAAGGCCTGGCCAGTGAGACAGGTGGAAAGAAATTCAAAAAAGATGACCTAGAAAATTGTGTTTGCTCTCTGTGAGCAAACAAATCTAAGATGATCTCCAAGTGGTGTATATCCCTTCATTTCTTTGTACTTTAAACTCTCAAATGAAAGGGTATATGTAAGAACAGTAAAGTCTGCATTATCTAATAGTAAAAGCAGCAAAAAGAAACTTTCATAATTTATTCCAGTCCTCTAATTACCTTGCATGAGGTAAAGCAGTAGCAGCCAAACAAAGATTCTTAAAGAGGTCACCTGAATCCACCAATTGCTGAACAAGGGGAAAAACACAACTCGAACAAGCCCCTTCCGAGTCAGAGATGTCCATGGAATTTCAGGTTTGGCTTTGGCAAATGTTGAGCCTTTAAATATACAATAAAACATCAAACATTTACATACACTATATTAATGACTACTTATAACACTATTAAAAACAGCTGAGGGTAGGGGCACCCAGGTGGCTCAGCAGGTTAAAGCCTCTGCTTTCGGCTCAGGTCATGATCTCAGGGTCCTGGGATTGAGCCCGAATCAGGCTCCCTGCTCAGTGGAGAGCCTGCTTCCTCCTCTCTCTCTCTGCCTGCCTCTCTGCCTACTTGTAATCTCTCTCTCTTTGTCAAATAAATAAATAGAATCTTTAAAAAAAAAAAAAAAAACAGCTGAGGGCAACAATCACCACATAACCTGTTCGGTTAAAAAGAATCCTCTTAGGGCGCCTGGGTGGCTCAGTCGGTTAAGCGGCTGCCTTCGGCTCAGGTCATGATCCCAGCATCGTGGGATCGAGTCCCACATCGGGCTCCCCGCTCAGTGGAGAGCCTGCTTCTCCCACTCCCTCTGCCTACTTATACTCTCTCTGTGTCAAATTAATAAATAAAATCTTTAAAAAAAAAAAGAATCCTCTTAGATGTTCATTAAATACAATAACTTCTTGCCTAAATCACTTGGACAGGAGCTCAAAAGAAGTCAGGCTGACTCCAATGTTATACAATATATTTTTTTCAATTACACAACAGCAGTTTCCAAGCTAATCCCTCTTTCACTCTAAAGTGATTTATATAGCCACAAAGAACCAAAGCAAAGGGGAAAAAAATCCCAAGGCCTGAATGATGAGGGAAGAATATTCCTTTTGGAAATTAAAGTACACTGTCATAGAGGGAAGATATATAAAAAAAGAATCTCTAGCACTACGATGAAATATAATAAAATACATAAACCAACTTTAGAACTCACCTCTGATTAAGTCAACGTCAATCAAGTCTGGTTTTATGTGACCCATCTTTTTTGGTTTGTTTTTGAAGCCCTAGGATAAAACAAAACCAAACCAGAGGTAAGGGTAAAAAGTCCTTTTAAATACGAAAGGTAAACTTACATTTCTTTCTTTCAGTATCTGACTCCCTTTTACTGGGGACACTTTAATCCTATTCCTTAAAATAACTTATCATTAATGTTTTAGTACGTAGTTTACCAAGTAATGCAAGAATATGCTTTTATCACTTTTTAAAATGATCCAACAATGCCAAAGGTTCAGGAAGTACAAAATAATAGTCCCTTCAGCTCCCCTTCTTCTCCTCCCAGTTTCAGTCATTAAAAACAAGTAACTTTTTTTTTTTTTAAACTGTTTCTCTTGGTATTTACTCCCATACTTTAAGTAGGCTCCATATTTTGCATGGAGCCCAACATAGGGCTTAAACTCACCACCCTGAGACCAAGACCTGAGCTGAGATTAAGAGTGCTTAACTGACTGAGCCACCCAGGTGCCTCTACTTCAATACTTCCAAATAATATGTTTATACTGCCATTTTTTAATTTATTGATTTTAGAAATAATCCGCTAACTCCTAATATAGCATATGAGAATTTTGCTCTCTTACACAACTTCTTCCCACATCCTAAGTTCCACCCCAAAAACATATATTCTTTCAATAGATACATTAATTTTTGATAAGTCAGTAGTTACTATATGATCACTATGAAATATTATTCCCTATAAGCCATATTTTATGTTCTCCTAATTTACTCTATGGAGTCAGCTAAAACATTTATCATTTTCCAAACACTCAAATGCCAGAAAATTAATCGAAGTCTTTTTTTTCTTAAAAAAAAAAAAAAAATCCTGGAAATGCCCTTCCCAGGAACTTCTATCTTCCTGCTGCAAATCAGACCAGTTGCTCTCAGGGCCTGTGCACAGCTAGCTCTATGCAGGACTTCTCACTATGACTCTGACTACTCTGTGGTGAATCTCTAGCTCTTACATCCCATGTCTTTCTGGAGTGTATCCTTCAGAAGTTTACTGAGAAAGGGGTCACAGAAGATAACTTTTTTAAGCCTCACATATCTGAAAATAAATTCATTTTACCATTATGCCTAATAAAAGGTTACACTACAGTGTAGAATTCTAAGTTGTTAATAATTTCCCTTCAGGAATTAAGACACTGTTCTACTGTCTTCTAGCTTCCAGCGTTGCTATTGCAAACTTTAGTGCATTTCTGATTCCTGACCCTTTGAGTGTGAATCAAAGTGTGTATTCCTTTCCTCTGAATCTTCACTTTATTCATGGTGTTCAGAAATTTCATAATGATACGCCTTGAGATGGGTCTTTTACATTTATTGTGCTGAGAATCCCTTCTATGTGGCTTTAGGGAAGTTTTCTTATAATTTATTTTTATATTTCTTCCCTTCCCAGACTTAACGTTCTTATTTTCTACTTCTTTTGTCTTTTTGTTCTGCTTTCTGGAAATTTCCTCAAATTATTCTACTGAATTTTTCATTTTGACTCTTTGAGTTCGTTTCTTTCTGTTCTCTTTTTATTTTAGAGGATTTATTCAAACACCTAGTAATCACTGGCTTTCTTTATGTATTAGAATTAAGCACTGAAATCCTGGTGGACTCAATATTCTACTTTGAGGTATATATCCAAGACAAATGTGTATGTATTTCACTAAATAATGTGTACAAAATGTTCACAGAAGAATAATTTCTAAGAACTCCAGATTGGAAACTACCCAGCGACAACAATTGTATATTGCCCATCAATAGGGGAATGCATAAATAATTGTGGTGTTGTACTGAATAAACTATAATTACACAACATGAATAAATCTCACAAACAAAACTGAAAAAATTAGACTCAAATGTGTATGTATTGTATAACTTCATTTATATAACGTTCAACAAGGCAAAATTAATCTATAGCACTAGTAGTCGGGATACTGGACTATATCTATTGGTAGTAGTGACTGGAAGAGTATGGAAGGGAAACTTCTATGGTACTGCTAATTATCTATCTCTTGCTGGTTACACGGTTATATTCAGTTTAAGAAAATTCCTCAACCTGTACATTTAAAATTTTGTTATATATGCACATGTATAAGTATACTCATATTTACTGAACAAGTTTTACTTCAATAGAAAGTCTAAAACTTATTGGAAGCTCTACGTATATAAGCATAGCTTATAGGCTTGAGATTTCACTGCAGAGTAATCAGCCAGCTTGAGGGAATCACCAAATGTCAATATCTAGAGGCATTTTCTGTGGGGTCATTCAAGGCTCTTCGAAGAATTTTCCAGTATTCTCCTTGGTTGAAGGTTAGGAAAGCTAAAGATTTCTGTGGTGGAAGTTTTGAGATTAAACCCAGGGGCTCACAATTCTGCTTTTAGTATCATGATTCTTCCCTGCCCTTCAGTGTCCACAGACCCTCTTCCAGTGAATTTTCTCAGAAGAAATATCACCAATCTCCTTCATAAGGGCATTGTTACCTGTCTTTAAGGAATTGACAGGAAGACAAAAGATCAATCTCTCTGTACACAAAGTTCATTCAATCCCTCATTTAACTGCCTCACATGAAACCTGGTGCTTTCAACTCCCAAGCCTCTCTGGGGAGCTCTGCAGGGCAACTGGCATTTTCCCCAGCTCTCCTAGCACTCTCTTCCATTCAGTTTTCATCTTCCAAATATGTGTTGATTCCTTATCTACTGAGATCTTCCTCCTTAAACTTTTTCCTTGACTTTGTGGATGTATCATTTTATACAACCCCTTTATAGATTCCTTTTATGTAATTTAGTGGTAACTCAGAAAGGAGAGATTATAAATGTGTGTGGCCAATCTACCACATTTAACCACAAATCTAGTCATAAATTTTTTTCAGAGCATGAAGAAAGAATCCTTTCGGGGCTTTTGTCTTCTACCACCTCAAATTAAAAGTAAGTTTGTGAGTTATTTTTTGTGTTGCAAACTCCTAGTTTGCCTAACAGTTTTGTTTCACTACTATTAATAAATAAAACTTTTAAAAGATGAATTTTAATTTTATACTCATGTGTAAATGCTAATCCAGTTTTAAAAATTAGGTATTTAAGCATTAAAGTAAAAATTAAAGGTTATAGCTATTTGTCATTTCCCTATTTTAGATATTGAGCCAGTATTGATCTTTAGTTCCGTTAAAACAGATTTGGCCAATTTCTTTTAAGTGGATCCTATGTTTCCATCCAATTCAACTACAAACTATAGATTTTACAGAATGTTCTAAAACCCTAAATGTAATAAAATTAAATCTAAGGAGGAATCAAAATTTGAAAATTAGACATTTCAGAGAAAAAAATAATCCTTTGAAAAACATTTACTAATTTTTGAAACATGCATAATACCCACGGGAATAACAATTATCTTGGCTACATACAAAATCAGAAATCAAAATTTTAAAAATAAAACTATATTATTTTCTAACAGACAAAGACCTTGAGGACCTTTATTTCCTTCAGACAAGTACCCAGAAATGGGATAGCTGGATCAAATCATAGTTCTATTTTTAATTTTTTGGAAAAGCCTCCATATTGTTTTCCATATTGGTTATACCAGTTTACATTCCCACCAACAGTATATAAAAGTTCTCTTTTCTCTACATTCTCACCAACACTTATTATCCCTTGACTTTCTGATAAAGAGTCATCTTGACAGATATGAGGTGATATCTCACTGTGGTTTTGATTGACATTTCCCTAATTATTAGTGATATTACACACCTTTTTCATATACCCATTGGGTATATCTTCTTTGGAAAAATGTCTGTTCAGGTCCTTTGTCTATTTTTAATTGGATAACTTCTTTTTAACTATTGAGTTATAAGAATGCCTTATAAATTTTGAATGTAAATCCCTAATCAGATATATGGTTTACAAATATTTTCTCCCATTCCATAGGCTGCCTTGTCATTATTACTTCCTTTGCTATGCAAAACACCTTTTAGTTTGATGTAGTCTCACTTGATAATTTTTGCTTTTGTTGTCTGTGCTTTTTTGGTCAAATTCAAAAAACTGTTGGCCAAGGAGCCCCTGGTATCTTCTAGGACAATTTCAGGTCGTATATTTAAGTCTTTAATCCATCTTGAGTTGATGTTGATGTGTTGTTTAAAATAAAGGTCCAATATCATTCTTCTGCATGAGGATATCTATCCAGTTTTCCCAAAATCGTTTATTTAAGAGACTCCTGTTCCCATCATGTTTTTTGGCACCTTTGCCAAAAACTAGTATACTATGTAAGCACAGGTTTATTTCTGGGGTCTCCATTTTGTCCCATTCATCTATGTGTCTTTTATACCCATATCATACTATTTTGATTACTATAACTTTATAATATAATCTGAACTCAGGAAGTGTGATGCCTCCAACTTTGCTCTTCTTGATAAAGGCTGCTTTAGCTCTTTGGAGTTCTTTGTAGTTCTACATGCATCTTAGGATTTTTTTTTTTATCTGTGAAAAATACCGTTGGAATTTTGATAGACTGCTTTTAATCTATAGATCACTTTGGGTAGTATGGACATCGTAACAATATTGCTTCTTCCAATCAACGAACATAAGATAACTTTCCATTGTTCTGTGTCTTCTTCAATTTCTTTCGTCAATATTTCATAGTTTTCAGTATACAGATCTTTCACCTTTCTGGTAAAATTTATTCCTAAATATTTTATTCTTTTTGATGGAACTGTTTTCTTAATTTCTTTTTCAATAGTTCATCGTTAACGTATAAAAACTTTCATTTGTCTCAAGATATTTTTTACTTCTTCTTTGACCTATTAGTTGTTCAAGAGTATGTTGCTTAATTTTCATTTATTTGTGAATTTTCCAGTTTTCATCCTGTTACTGATTTCTAGTTTAATTCTATTGTGGTCAGAAAAGTTACCTGAAATAAATTCAGTTTTCTTAAATTTGTTTAGACTTGTTTCATGACCCAACAAATGATCTATCCTGGAGATGTTTCCATGGGTGCTTGAAAAGAATATGTATTCTGCTGCTGTTGGATAGAATGTTCTTTATATGTCTATTAATTCTGTATGGTCTAAAGCATAGTTCAAGTCCAATGTTTCCTTACGGATTTTCTGTCTGGATGATCTATCCATTGTTGAAAGTGGGGTACTGAAGCTCCCAATGATTACTGTATCATTGTCTATCTTTCCCTTTATGTCAGTTCATATTTGCTTTATATATTTGGGTACTCCTACATTGGGTGCATAAATATTTACAAATGGTATATTCTCATTATTTTCTTTCTTGTTCTGACAGTTTGTTTTTAGTATAGAGAAATGCAACAGATTTTTATATATTGATTTTGTATCCTATGACTTTACTGATTTCATTTATTATTGTTTTTGGTGGGGTCTTTAGGGTTTTCTAAATATTATATCATGTCATCAGCAAAATGTAACAGTTTTACTTCTTCCTTTCTGATTTGAATGCTTTTTATTTCCTCTTCTTGCCTAATTGTTCTGGCTAGGACTCCCAATACTATGTTAAATAACAGTGGAAAAATGGGCATCCTGTGTTGTTCCTGATCTTAGAGGAAAAGCTGTCAGCTTTTCACCACTGAGTATAATGTTAGCTGTGGACTGTGAGATCTCGCCTTTTGCAACAACACGGATGGACCTTGAGGGCATTATGCTAAGTGAAGTAAGTCATACAGAAAAAAACAACATATGATCTATCTTATATGTGGACTCTAAAAATAATAATAATAATAATAATAATAACCCAAAATTAACAAACCAAGCTTACAGACACACAAAAGAGACTGGTGGTTGCAAGAGCTGGGGGGGTGGGAGAAATGGGTGAAATGGGTTTTTCTATCAGTTTAAATAAACTGAATAAAAATTAAAAGTAATAATAATAAGGAAACATTGGCCTCAAGAGACACATTAGATACGATGGACTGAACAGATATACAGAGAACATTTCATCCACAAGCAACGGAATACACATGGTTTCTCAAGTGCACATAACAAATTCTCCAGGATGGATTATATTAGGCAACAAAACAAGTCTTAGTAAATTTAAGAAGAATGAAATTGTAACAGGCTTTTCTGAACACAATGGTATGACTCTAGAAATCAATTACCAAAAAAATGGAAAACTCACAAATATATGGAGATTAAAACACATGCTACTAAAAAAACCAATGAGTCAAAGAAGAAGTCAGAGTTTAAAAATTTGAGAACAAAGGAAAATGAAAATGAAAATACAACGTACCAAAACTTATGGGATGAAACAAAAGCAGTTCTGAGAGGGAAGTTCATAGCGATAAATGTCTACATTAAGAAAGAACCCTAAGAAGTAAACAACATCTTAACTCTACATCTCGAGAAACTAGAAAAGAGGAACAAAGTCCAAAGTTATAGAAGGAAACAGCAAAGGTCAGAGTGGGGAAAAAATGAAATAGAAAGTAAAAAGACAATAGAGAAGATTAACAAATTAAAAGCTGGTTTCTTGAAAAGATAAACAAAATCCACAACCTTTAGCTACAGTTACCAAGGGGAGGAAAAAAGAGGACTCAAACAGAATCAGAAATAAAAAAGGAAATGTTACAACTGATACCATAAAAACAAAGGATCATAAAAAAAACATGAATAATTATATGCCAACAAATCAGACAACCTGAAAGAAATGGATAAACTCCTAGAAAAACAAAACCTCTCAAAACTGAATCAGGAAGAAACAGAAATTTGGACAGACTGATTAACAGTAAGGAGATTGAATCAGTAATCAAAAATCTCCCAACCAAAACAAAATTCTCACACCAGATGGCTTCACAGTGCATTCGACCTACTATTCAAAGAATTAATACCAATCCTTCTCAAACTCTTCCAAAAACAGAAGAGACAGGAATGTTTTCAAACTCATTTTATGAGGCCAGTATTACCCTGATACTAAAACCAGACCAGGACACTACAAGAAAAGAAAATTACAGGCCAATATCCCTAATAAATGTAGATAAAAAAAATTCTCAACAAAATATTAGCAAACTGAATTCAACAATACCTTAAAAGGATCACACACCTCGATCAAGTGGGATTTATTCCAGGGATGCAAGGATGGTTCAGCATTCACAAATAAATCAATGTAATATATTACATTAACAAATTTAAGGATAAAAATCATATTATCATCTCAGTAGATGCAGAAAAAGCATTTGGCAAAATTCAACATCCATTTATGATAAAAACTCTCAACAAAGTGGGTACAGAGGGAATGAACATCAACATAATAAAGGCTATATATGGCAAGCTTCATTTTTTCATTTACTTGGTTTTCTAAATATATATTACTAAATCACCTTGAAACACCCTCTAAGTGTTAAAATCTGCTCCCAATACACTCAAACACAACACACATTAGTTTCTTTTTGTCCCCCCTGAAGATAACTACGTCAGTTTGCTGTCTTCCTGCTTCTTTCCAGTCTCGTTATTTTCTGGGCCTGATATAAACTGTTATCCTTGGACACCTCTTAATTTTCCCAAAATTCCCTTTACCTCTCTCTGTGCTGGCTATCCTGTTTCCTGTACTATGAATTCCTCTTTCTTGGTTTACTCATTCATTATAATATAGTGTATGTTTCCCCAGGCTTTCTGAGAGGGGACATGAGTCATGTATTTTTTTGAAACTCTGAAGATCTGAATATATCTTCATGTGGTGCCTGATACTTGGCTAATAAACTTGGCATAAAAACTCCAATGGTATGGGGTTCAGAGAGCATCCAGTTTGTGGAACACATCCACACCAGGGGGCAACATGCCCCAACTCCACAGGGACATAAGCTCCTATGCTCTGGATCCTCCCAGACCTTGTCCTATGTATCTCTTCGTCTAGCTGTTCATCTGTATCCATTAACATATCCTTTAACAAATTGGTAAATGTAAGTAAGTGTTTCTCTGAGTTCTGTAAGCCACTCCAGCAAATTAATCAAACCTGAGGAAGGGGTCATAGGAACCTGATTTGTAGCCATGTTGGACAGAAGTTGTGGGTAACCTGGGGACCTACTACTGATTGGTATCCAAAGTGGGGTGGCAGCAGTCTTGTGGGACTGAGCCTTTAACTTGTGGCATCTGACACTATATTCAGGTAGATAGTGTCAGAGTTGAGTTGAATTGTAGGACCCCTCTAGATGGTTTCAGGGAGAACTGCATGGTGTTGGGGAAAACATCCACATGTTTGGTGACAGAAGCAAAGTGTGTGATGTGAACAATGAAAGAGACTCACAGGAGAAACATACAAGGTAGACTGAACCAAGTTTTGTTTTTAAGTTCTGAAATATGATAATGGTCCTTAGTATAGATGCTAATCACTCAAATGATCCTTTCATCAACATAATAAAGGCCATACATGACAAACCCACAGCTAACATCATACTAACATCATACTCAGCAGTGAAGAGCTAAAAGTTTTCCCTCTAAGATCAGGAACAAGACAAGGATGTCTCCTCTTTTATTCAACATAGTGCTGGAACTCCTAGCTATAGCAATCAGACAAGAAAAAGAAGTAAAAGGCATCCAAATTGGTAAGGAGGAAGTAAAATTGTCCTTACTTGTAGATTACATGATACTATATAGAGAAAACCCAAAGACTCACCCAAAAAAAAACTATTAGAATAAGTGAATTCAGTAAAGTTGTAGGACACAAAATTAACAGAAATTTGTATCATTTCTCTATACCAATAACTACTAGCAGAAAGAGAAATTTAAAAAGAATCTCACTGACATTTTGCATCAAAAAGAATAAAACAGGGCGCCTGGGTGGCTCAGTGGGTTAAAGCCTCTGCCTTCGGCTCAGGTCATGATCTCAGGGTCCTGGGATCGAGGCCCACATCGGGCTCCCTGCTCGGCGGGGAGCCTGCTTCCTCCTCTCTCTCTGCCTGCCTCTCTGCCTACTTGTGATTTGACCTCTCTCTGTGTCAAATAAATAAATAAATAAAAATCTTAAAAAAAAAAAAAAAAGAATAAAACACATAGGAATAAATTTAACCAAGAGGTGAAAGACCTATATTCATGAACTTTAGGACATTGATTAAAGAAGTTGAGGATGACACAAACAAAAGATATACCATGGCTCATGGACTGGAAAAGTTAATATTGTTAAAATGCCCATAATACACAAAGGAATCTATAGATTGAGTGCAATCCCTATCAAAATACCAATAGCATTTTTCACAGAACTAGAAAAAAAAATCCTAAAATTTTTATGAAGCCACAAAAGATGGTGAGAATGCACATTGGAGCAGTCACTACAGAAAACAGTATGGAGGCTCCTCAAAAACTTAGTTATAGAAATTCCATACAATCCAGCAATTCTACTTCTGGGTATATACCTGAAGAAAACAAAAACACTAAATCAGAAAGATGTATGCACCTCTATGTTTACTGCAGTGTTACTGAAAGTAGCCAATATATAGAAGCAACCTAAGTTTCCAACGATAGATGAACAAATAAAGAAGGTATGGTTTATGCATACAATGGAATGTTAGCCATAAAAAAAATGAAATTTTGTCATTTAGGACAGCATAGATGGACCTAGAGCTAAGTGAAATAAGTCAGAGAAGGACAAATACCACATGATTTCACTCATATGTGGAATCTAAAGAACAAAACAAATAGACTAAACAATAAACAAACTCATAAATACAGAGAACAAACTGGTGGTTGCCAGAGAAAAGGGGAGGTTAGGATGGGCAAAATAGGTGAAGGGGATTAAAAGGTACAAATTTCCATTTATAAAACGAGTAAGTCATGGGGATGTAAAGCACAGTGTGTATGTGTGTGTGTGTATGTGTGTATATATATATATATACACACATACACACACACATATATAGCAAATACAGTCAAGAATATTGTAATAAACTTTTATGGTGACAGATAACTGCATTTGCCAAGTTGAGCATTTTGTAATGTATATAAATGTCAGATCATTGTGTTATACACCTGTAACTAACATAAATCTTTTTAAAAATCTTTCCAATTTCAAAATGTGTATATTTCCGTCCTGGGAAATGTATTATTTGACAATTTCTTCCCCTCCATGTATTTCCTTTTTCTGGAACACCTCTTAGCTGGTTGCTAGGCTTCCTTCATGAACTGTACTCACTTTTCTATTTTCTTTTTCTTTGTTCTTTTTTATGCTATTTTTGAGAAATAGCTGCAACTTTAACTTTTCTACTAAATTTATTCGTTATTTTTTTTCTAGTTCTCTTACTTTTTCATCTGTAGTCCATTTTTTTTTCTTTCCTTTTTATTAAGTATCCAATTCTTTACACATATTAATTATATCTTTAAAAATAGCATTCTTATGGTTCCTTTGTCATTTCTTTTATCTCTTTTTCCTTAGGTTTCAAATATTTGATGACTTTCAACAATCCATTTACACTTAAAAGTGAGGCATTAACATGCTGAAGGACAGTTCAGTGTGCAATGGCTGAAGTCTGTTAAGCAGCAGGCCTCATTGAAGAGGGGAAGTCAGCCATTTCATTTCCAGTATCCTCTGGTCTTTTTAACTGGCCAGTTTCTGCAAGAAGCAATTCCAGTCTTCTGTTGGAGATCATAAACCTGGCTTTCACTTCATCTTTATTATTAGTACAGTATTTCACCCCACTCTTACTGTGTCTGGTGTTCCAGAATGCAGAACTTCTCTGGTTCAGCCTCTCTAGACAGCAAACTTCCATCCAACCTTCTGTCAGAGGAAGTGAGGCTAACTATGTGACCATGTAGAGTAAGGAAGAGGATCTAGGGATAAGTCTATTGCCCCTTATAAATGGCTCAAACAATCTTATTTTCAGTTCTACCTCATACCTGCAGATATACCTGATGCATCTAGTTCCTGCGTCTTTCACAAATTACATATAGGAGTTTTGTTTTTGTTTTTTTTTAAAGATTTTATTTATTTATTTGACAGAGAGAGAGAGACAGCGAAAGCAGGAACACGAGCAGCGGGAGTGGGAGAGGGAAAACAGGCTTGATGCGGGACTCGATCCCAGGATTCTGGGATCATGACCTGAGCCAAAGGCAGGCGCGTAACATCTGAGCCACCCAGGCGCCCCATATAGGAGTTTTAAACGGAAAGGTCATTTGCTTCCTGTTGGCATTCCTTACTATAGGCACTTACATTTTTACTTTCTTCACTTTCCAACTTTCGAAATTATGTTAATAGCTCTCATTTACAGTAGTCTTCTCTCCCACTCCTTTAATCCTTGTGGGCTAATATCTTTTTCTTATTTATTATAGTTTTAGAGAGGTTTCAAAGAGATCAGATGGAGATTAAGGCAAATAATCAAATCATCTTCAATGAGGAGTCTCATTTGTCATGTACCCCACCATCCAGCTTAAGAAATATAACATTATAAATACAGTTGAAGTCACCTTTGTGCTTACGATTAGCCCTTTAGATTTTTTTCTAGGAATAAAATAAAAATTTCTAGGTATTCAATCATGTCATTTTCAAACATTGATTTTTGTTACTCTAATATTAATTAGAAAAAAAAAGGGGGCACCTGATGGCACAATTGGTTGAGCATCCAGCTCTTGGTTTCAGCTCAGGTCGTGATCTCAGAGTCATGAGATTGAGTCCAGCATTGGACTCCACACTCAGTGCAGTCTGCTTGGGACATTTTTTCCCTTTCCCACTTGTGCTCTCTCTAAAAAAGAAAAGGAAGAGGAAGAGGAAAAGGAAAAGAAAAAAAAGAGAGAGAGAAAGAGAAAAAAAAAGGGAAGAAAGAAAAGCAAAGAATACAAAACTACTACTTCGAAGGGACACATGCACCCAATGTTTATAGAAGTATTATCTACAATAGCCAAATTATGGAAGCTGCCCAAGTGTCCCTGGACTGATGAATGGATAAAAAAGATGTGGTATACACACACACACACACACACTGGAATATTACTCAGCCATCAAAAAATGATGGCATTTGCAACTATATGGATGGAGCTAGAGAGTACTGTGCTAAGTGAAATAAGTGAGTCAGGAAAAGACAAAGACCATATGATTTCACTCATATGTGGAATTTAAGAAACAAATGAGCAAAGGAGAAAAAGAGAGAGGCAAACCAAGAGACAGACTCTTTTTTTTCTTTTAAGATTTTATTTATTTATTTGACAGAGACAGCAAGAGAGGGAACACCAGCACCAGGGGTGTGGGAGAGGGAAAGGCAGGCTACCCGCTGAGCAGGGAGCTTGATGCAGGGCTCTATTCCAGAACCCTGGGATCATGACCTGAGCAGAAGGCAGACACTTAACGACTGACTCACCCAGGTGCCCCAAGAGACAGACTCTTAACTATAGAGAACAAACTCGTGGTTTCCAGTGGGGAGGTGTGTGGGGAGATGGGTGAAATAGGTGAAAGGGATTAAGGAGGGCACGTGTCCTGATGAGCACCAGGTGATATATGGAAGTGCTGAATCACTATATTGTACACCTGAAACTAACATTACCCTGTATGTTAACAGGAACTTAAATGAAAACTTAAAAAAAAAAAATGTTAGAATGCTCATCTTAGCAAATATATCCCAAGGGATATGGGAGTAACTAAGTTGAGTTTCATCACTGAAAATGATGTTAGACCTTAAATTTAATATACTCTCCCAATTAAGAAATTTTAGAAGACAGTTTTCATTGGGAATATGTAGGACATTCTTGTGTACAACATTATGTTGTACACATGTTGTATGTTTTATGTCCTATGTTTTTCTACTGGCATGACCTAAGAAAATAGTTATATTGAAATACAATTTACATATTATAAAACTCACCCATTTTCAGGTGTGCAGTTTTGGTAATTACAGTAAGTATCCTCTTAATCCCTTTGATCTATTTCACCCATCCATCATCATCCACTTCCCCTCTAGCAACCACCAGTTTGTTCTCTGTATTTAAGAGTCTGTTTTGCCTGTCTTCTTTTTGTTTGTTCTTTTGTTTCATAAATTCCACATATGAGTGAAATCATATGGTATTTGTCTTTCTGACTCATTTCACTTAACATTATATCTTTTAGGTCCATCCAAGTTGTTCAGGTGGCAAGATCTCATTCTTTATTAATATTCCAATATATATATACATATATATGTATATATTATATACATGTATATGTGTGTGTATATATATACACACACACCATTTCTTTATCTTTTCATCTATTGATGGACACTTAGTTTGCTTCTGTATCTTGGCTACTGTCAATGATGCTGCAATAAACATAGGGGTGCAAATATCTTTTTGAAGTAGTGTTTTTGTTTTCTTTAGATAAATACCCAGTAGTAGAATTACTAGATCATATGGTAATTCTTTTTAATTTTTTGAGCAACTTCCATACTGTTTTCCACAATGGCTGCATCAATTTACATTCCCACCAACAGTGCACGAGGTTTCCTTTTCCTCCACTTCCTCACCAGTACTTGTTATTTCTTGTGTTTTTGAGGTTTCCTTTTCCTCCACTTCCTCACCAGTACTTGTTATTTCTTGTGTTTTTGAGTTTAGCCATTCTGACTGGCATGAGGTGACATCTCGTTGTGGTTTTGATGAATGATGTTGAGCTTCTGTTCATCCATCTGTTGGCTAGCTCTATGTCCTCCTTGGAAAAGTGTCTATTCAGGTCCTCTGCCCATTTTAATCGGATTATTTGCTTTTTTTAGTCTTGAATTATATGAGTTCTTTGGATATTAACCCCTATTGGATATATCATTTGCAAATATCTCCTCCTATTCAGTAGATTGCCTTTTTGTTTTGTTGATGGTTTCCTTCACTGTGCAAAAGCTTTTTGGTATAGGCCCAATAGTTCAATTTTGTTTTTGCTTCCCTTGCCTGAGAAGACATATCTAGAATTTCTATGGCCAATGTCAAAGAAATAACTAGCTATATTTTCTTCTAGGAGTTTAATGTTTTCAGGTCTCACATTTAGGTCTTTAATGCATCTTGAGTTTATTTTTGTGTATGGTGTAAGAAAGTAGTCCAATTTCATTCTTTTGCATATAGCTGTCCAGTTTTTCCAGTACCATTTGTTGAAGTGTCTTTTTTTTTTTTTAAGATTTTATTTACTTATCTGAGAGAGAGAGAGAGAGAGAGAGCACGCGTTCATGAGCAGGAGGAGAGAGAGAGGCAGAGGAAGAAGCAGACTCCCCAGCTGAGGGGAGGGGCTCCATGCCAGGACCCTGAGATCATGACCTGAGCTGAAGGCAGACACTTAACCAACTCAGCTACCCGGGTGCCCCAAAGAGGCTGTCTTTTTCCTATTGTATATTCTTGCCTCTAATTGTATTTTTATCACATCATTTCTAATTTTATTGTATGGTGATCTCATGTTAATATTATTCATTAATTTAATTTTTTAAAAAAATTCATATTTATATAATCTGTTTTTAAATTGCACTAAATACTTTGTATCCTATACTTCCAGTCAATTTTTGTCTAAGACTTAAACATATTTAAAAAGATATCTTGGCTTTTCTCCCACCACCATTAGACTGTGAAATTCATGTCTCTCTTGTTTACTGTATTCTTAGCACCTAGAACATTGTTGGTACATCAGCTCAACAAATTCTTTAGAGTTGTCTTTAATTCTATTCTTTCCACTGCTGCTCAATTAAAAGTATACATTAAGGAGTTATTAGGTAGATTACCTTATGACAGAACGATGAATAAAAAGTTGTAACAGATGGTATTAATTAAACACAGCAACAGACACTGAGTTTCTCGTATGAATCAAGACATTCTAAGAAAGTAATGCAAACACAATTCCTACCTTTGAGGCCTATGAAGATGCACAGGTTAACAAGTAACTTTGATATGGTATACTAAAAGGTAGGTTAGCATAAAATGGCATGAAATTAAGAGAGAAGAAAATCTTTAGTTGGGCAGCGGAAGAAGGTAGGTAAGGCAATTTTATAGCAATAAATAGAATCTTTTTAAGGATAAGGAAACCAAAACCCAGGAAAACTATAGTGCTGGCCAAGATCACAAAAAGAAGATCTAACTCCCAGTTCCGTGCTCTTTCCATTACACCTTGCTTACTATCAGTACTTTACAGCAACCCCAAAAGACAAACAGAATAGGACTTAGAGAGCTACAAAATAAAATTTGGGATGTTATTCATCCTACCCCATGTCCCTTTAATATAGAAAAATCAAGGACTGTACAAAATTATGAAAGCTAGCTGTGTACCATGTAGTTCCAAAAACTTGCGAATTGATTGACCTATAAAAAGAATGCACCCTACAAGTGTTAAATGTATTTCACCCAAGATTTAAACATCTCAGTCCAATCCATGTGACTTAGAGATAAACAGAACTATTAAATTATATGTGTGGGTGTAATACTTTAAAAAGTGTTAAGGGTTTGCAGCAAATCTTTAAAATAGCAAGGTCCAAAAACAAGAATCTGCCAGCCATTATTCAGCACTTTCCAAAGAAGTGAGACCCTGAATCTATAGATCTAAGTCGTAAAGTCAATATAGAGAGACATTCTTTCAGGGGCAGGGATGGTCTTTAGGCTTTTTCACATCTCTCAAGACTATCCAATTACATTTGGGTACCAAGCAACTTCCCATGACTAATTTGCACCATCCTTCCATCTCCTCCAGCACATGTTGAACCCATAACCCTGACTTTGGAACATTAAGTTATTTAATCCTCCCCTCCACTATTATAAATTAATAAACTGGCATTCTGGGGCGCCTGGGTGGCTCAGTCGGTTAAGCCACTGCCTTCGGCTCGGGTCATGATCCCAGGGTCCTGGGATCGAGTCCCACATCGGGCTCCCTGCTCAGCAGAGAGCCTGCTTCTCCCTCTCCCTCTGCCTGTCGCTCTGCCTACTTGTGCTCTTTATCTCTCTGTCAAATAAATAAATAAAATCTTTAAATAAATAAATAAATAAATAAATAAATAAATAAACTGGCATTCTGAATCCATGTCAGTTTTTGGCTGGTTAAGATGAAATTACGCAAAGAATCTCCTCAGTTCTAAGAGCAGTGTAGAAAAAAGTTTAAAAACCTGAAAACTTAAGACCATACTCTAAACCAGTAATTGAAAAAGTGATTCGGGCCACGAATGGATTTGATTTGGCTTGCACAGGAAGAGAAAAAGGAGAAAGAAGAAAGAAAAAAGAAGAGGAGAATGAGGTGGGAGAGAGGGGGAGGAGGAGGAAAGGTGGGAGAAGGGAAGACAGTCTAAAAAATCTGGATATTTCACATTAAAATGCATCTTCCCAGCTTCTCTTGAAAACTCTGAGGCTCTGGCAGTCCTGGGGCTGCATTGCCACAGAGTAAAGCTGGCCAGCATTAAGCAGCCACAGCCCCCTTTACAGGGGACATTTGTTTTCTAATTCATCATAGATCAACCATTCCTTTCTGTTTCCCTGATACTGAGGCCAAATGCCAATTGTCATTTGTCATTCTGCCTGCAGTGTTGTGTCTACCTTGTAAACCTCAAAGAATAAAGAATAGCCATACCTGGTGGATAAGTGCAGATTTTATAAAAAGTACAATCTACTCTTCGCATTCAGTAAAACAAAGCTGGAATCAAAGAAATCAATTTACCTTAATCTGAGTCTGTTCAACTGACTTTTCCCAGATCTGCTGATCATATGCTCCAATCTGAAATAGGGAAAAGACTATTTAAATGATGCGAAGAAAAATCCTTCTATTGAGGTCAAATCTCACAGAAGTCATGACACTATTAAGTATCAATATGATATCTGGAAATGATTATGCTTCTCTGAGATTAGAATAAATTATTATTTCCAAGGGCTGTTTCCTTCAAAATTCTAAAGCAGCTGGATCTAAAAGTAAGTTAAAAAGCAATGTCCAAAATATTTCAAATTATTACCTTACAAGATATTTCCACTTCGTAAGGAAAACATCAGTAGGAAAACTAGAGAAGAATAAAAGGTAACGTGCAGCTCAGTAAGACTGTTGATAGTACCAATCTGAGCTGTGAAGATAAAAGTTTCAGGTCTAAAAAAAAAACAGTTTGATCAGAAGCAAACTTTCAAAGCGTTGCTGTGCACAGCATTGTGTGATGCGGCCTGGAGAAGGGAGGGGACTAGAAAATCTTATTCGGGGACCTGGAACTGAGTTCAAAAGACCTAATGACCTTGTGCATCGGTTTCTCCTTCTAAGTTGAGAGATACCATGTAGGAATTCCCGGCACTACCAACCTCAGGGAAAACTAACGGGATGCTCTTTGCGGGAGCTTTTTGCAGGAACTATGCTTTACAAATAAAAAAGATTGATATTACCTTCTTTTGGTACCACGATATAGCATCTCTCTCATTTGAGGCCATCTGAGTCTCCAGACAGGGAATGGGATTTCACTGAAAATGAAGGAAAACCAGTCGGTGAGTCCGGCTGCTGAAAGGTACTCTCCCAGTTTGGGGAGAACGCCAAAATCGCTTCTCTCAGCCTCTCCATGAGCTGCTGACTGTCTCTCTCCGGCTGCTTGCCAAGAAAAAAAGACAAAAACAGAAGCAAACCGAAAACCTCTGGCGCAGTGGCGCCGCGAGAAGCCTCTCCGCGATATTTGGTGCGAGTGCGTTCAGGGACGCAGGGCAGGGGAAGGGGTGCTGGCCGGGGCGGAGCTGCACCCCCCTCCTCCGCTCCGCGGCGGCCGGCTCTCACCTGGTGCCCGGTGCCCCGCAGGCCGGCGGCCGGGACCTTCCTCCTCAGTGGCCCCGGCCCCGCCAGGAGGCCGGGGGCGAGACGGCGGGCCCCGCAGGCCGCATCTTCCCCCCGAGGCGGAGACAACGGCGCGCCCGTTACCATGGAGACCGCGGAGGCCGGAGGCCGCCGGCCGCCCAGCACCCAGAGGAGGGCAGTCTGTTGCCGTAGCCCCGGCGCCCTCGAAGCCCGGCCTACAGGGTCGCCAGACTGACCCCCCTGAGAAGCCAACAATGAACTGGGAAAGGAGGGGGATAAAAAGTGAAGCAGGTCTTCGCCAGCCGCCAGCGGCTCCGGCAATGGCCGGAGGCTCAGTGCCCGGCTATTCGGGTGAGGGGCGAAGGCCGCCCGGCACGGGAGGCAGCGGCTGCAGGGCCGAGAGGGAGCGTCCTGCTAGGCCGGGCCGGCCGGCGGGCAGTGACTCAGCCGGCCGGGAGCTGGGCGAGGGCAGCGCCGCAGACCACGGGGCAGCCCCGCCGCGGCTTCCGCTTTCCGGGTTTTGCTGCTAAAGTGGCTCCGCCCCCGCCCGGGCCTGGCCGCCGAGGCTCCGCCGGGCGCCGGGATGGAGGGGCCGGGAACCTACCACTCGAGCGTCAAGGCCAAGGCAGCTGCCTCAGATCAACCTCCAGGTCACTTCCTCAGAAATGACCTTCCCAGCCATCGATCTAAAGGGGGTCTGTCCTGATGTTCTAACAGCTCCCGGTTCACTCCTTTGTAACACTTATCTTTGTTTTACAGGGGTTTTTGTGCTTCATTATTTACTAGACGTTTTCCCCCAAGGGCTGTGGGCTCCGCGAGGTTAGAGCCCGGGGCCTGGCAGGAGCCCGGCACATAGATTCTCGGTCTTGGCTGACTGAACAGATGTTCTGAATTTACGCCGTCCTGGGACGAAGGGCGAGATGGGCTGCGGCTTAGGGATTCGCTTCCTCTCCCGCCCCTCAGCAGCTCTGAGAGGTAAGCTTTCTGGGTGCTCGAGGCGAAGGAAGAGGAGGGACGGCTTGGGGCAGCAGTTCCAGGGCCCTTTCCGCAAATCAGAATAGGGGAAGGTGGCGGCGGAAAGAGTTGTTTCTAGGTTAAGAATTCAACCAGGCTGACTGAGGTCAGAATGGAATGGCTGAGCTCTAAAGTGAATATTTAATAAGAGTACCCGAGTAAGATTTTAAGCTGCTTTCCTCCTCTATGCAGCACCGGGTTTTTTGAGCCATTCGCGGAACACTGACCCCTAACGGCCATTCCCGGTCTTGCCCAGCGTGTAACATTGGAGTCAGGTGAAGCACGTGAGATAATGGTCACACCAGCTACCACTTCACAAAGCCTAAGAAATGTGGTTCTAGGTTTTAAAAACATCTCATCGATCAAATTGGGGTAAGGTGAAGTTCCATTTTACTGATAAAAAGCCACTAAGAAGTAAAAGTAACTCTCACAGAATTAGAAATTATTTCACCTGGGCTTGATTTATTTTTTATATTGCACATGTCCGGTTTTGCTTCCTGACAGCTTTTCCCTTTAACTCTATTGGGTTTCAGGACAAATGGCCAACTTAAAAACGGATAAATGACAAAAAAGTCATCATTGTGTACCTAAATATTTGCTTTAAGACACAAACATTTTACTCCATTGCTTAGTGCACAGACTGGGGGGAATTCATGGAAGAATTGAAATCAGGTAACTTGCATCATGGAATAGTAGCAAGTAGCAAAACATCTTCCAGGTGACCCTTTTTACTAAGTTTTCAGTACTTTCTAAGGCTCCCACTGAGCACTGCATGGGCTTTGAACCAGGAACTGCATTCAGACCCCTGCTCCAATTAAAGAATTCTGTGATCTTAGGCAATTTATTCAACCTAACAAGCCTGTTTTCTCACCTGTATTTATTTCTAATCTTCGCACTAAATACTAAAGGCTGTGAAGATTAAATGAGATACCCTACTAGAAAATGTCTGGCTCTTGGCAGTTACTCAGAGAACATTAGTTCCCTTCCTTTTCATTTCCTAATCAGAACTAAGGTTTATCAAGGCTTAGTAAGTATCTAAAAAAGAAGTTCACACAAAAATCCCTGAGGAAAAAAATCCCCATTGCACTGTGTCACTTAATACATCAATGACATCCAAAATGTCTGTTCACCATCTTCATTAACTAACACTGCTTGCATATTTTGAAAAATATCAAATCACCAGATTAAAAATTTGTCCTCTCAAGTAGATATAAGCATCAGAAGGCACACAAGTGCCACAAATGCCAAGTGTAGCTTTTCTTCTTTCCAAAAACTAGTTGCACCTCCGTATGATGGAATTTTCCCATTATCTCTGACCTTTTCTTGAGGGAAGAAATGTCACAAGATTTTCTAAAAGATTAGAAAATGACAGGGGACATAGAAAGTGGGGGGTTAATATTTTAAAAACGGGTTCCAGGTAGCTAGAATTCACGTGCACTATTCATTTTCTCATGAAACATAAATAAAGGACAAATCAGACTTTTGTTTATTAAAAAAATACTTTACAGGGAAAAAAAACCTCTATGCATTCCATTGTCCTATTTTACAAAGAAATAGCTTAACAATTTAACACACTTAGACAGCTACAAAAAAGCACTGTGTTAAAAGGATTATTATTCACACAAATTTAGATTTAAGACTATTCATTAAAAACCTTTTTAAAACACTCGTTAATGTCAATAAACAAACTAAGGCCACACAACGCAAATAGTCCGCCAGGCAAATTATACATTTCATCTATATGCAAAGACCTCTTAGATAAATTAAAGCCACAGGAAAAAAAAAGTCTTAGCTGCCAATCAAAATGGAGTTTAGTCACAGAAAACACTATTACATGAAAATTTACAACATGTGATAGAAGTAGTACATAAGTATTTCTTTAGAGAATTGAAAAGTGCTATATTAAGAGACAGTGGTCTCAACTACATGCACAAGTGGATCATAAAAAATTTATGAAGAAAATGGAAGGCCATAATATTTATGGAGATACTTGCTTTTAAAGCAACAAACTTTCAGGATGAGGATAGGTCCCTTATGTGCTAAAGAAAAACATTTGTCTTGTACATTTCCTCTACTTACTGCATGACTAATAAATACAGTTACAACTTGTTTAAAAAAAAAACTTAACAGAAATATGTATTTCTGCCATGTACTAGTGAAAGGCTTTTTTTTTAAACCTGTAGCAATGATAAAATCGATTAGAAAGACACACTCAATTATCCTAAAGTTGTAAATGCAAATAAATTAATGGCAAATACAGATGAAAATATAATGGGCTAATATTAATGATCAAGAATATATTCACTAAGGGTTTTCTTGAATCTTGGAGTCTTGTTTCTAAATTAGTTTTCATTCTAGACACTATTTAGAGGGAAAGGCAATAAGCAAAAGTTTCTCCAGGCATGAAGTATGAACTTTATGCCTATTAAGACTGATCAAGATGTTACATCTTTTCCTAAGGTTTGGTAAAGGGTTTTATTTAACAAGCTCCATTTTCCCCCTATAAGAGCTTGTAGTATTAGTCAACTGATATTCCAACTGTCTCCAAGGGGAAAGGGCACCTTTCAAGTTTTTAATTAAAAATAATAAAGTACCAGTGAAACAAATTCCAAGTACTGAATAAGCAAATTAAAGTACAATTAAGCTTAGGAATTCATTTTTAAAGAGTTAAAACTTTGGAGGGGAAAACTAATATGTAGGTTTTTATTATTATTGCTTTATGAATTTGGGATACCTCTGAATCATAATCCTACTCCTAGCATATCTTGGTAATTACAGAATGACTTCTGGGGCAAGGGGGAGACTTTTATCCTTATTTATGAATACCATAAAATCATTCTAGTTACTAAGTTAGGAATATGCATTTATTGGGTCCTTTCCATAAACACATTTTTAAAATATCCCTCTGCTCCACAAAATACTCAAAACTTACAGCCACATTCTGCAAGTAATCTCAGAGTTGGCACAACAGATAATATACCAAAAAGGAAGATCAGCTTAAATTTCAGTTACAACTTCACTGCCATCACTACTTTACAAATCAGAAGACGCCAGATTGCTCCATGCCTCACTCCACCAAACCAAATAATTTCAAGATTTAGAAAAGTTGCAATCATTTGTATCACTAAACTAGGATACAACTTTGAAAGCAGTAAGGAACTCAAAACTTGAGCTTTTATAGTCATCAGTCTTTAAAGCATGCTATTAAATCTAATACTCACATAGGACATTCAGTTTCCAGATACATTACTAGCTAAATGTTTCTCTCTCCATTCTATTGCAATTCTAACATACAATGAATTTATTAGTACATGATTTTAAACATTTGTATACTCTTTTAATGTGTTTATACTGGAGGTGAGGGTAGAATGTTTTATAAAAGGAAAATGGGGATTTGCTTTTGATTGTAGGTCTTTGCAGATCCGCTGGTTCCTGAGTGATTATACACAGTGCTGGCTGTCAGGAGACAGTCTCCTTGTTTATTAGTAATGACCAGCTTAGATGACAGATGGCATCTGCTGGATGGCAAGTGGGAGATGGGGAAATCGGATCTTGGAAGACAAGAAAAATAAAAATAAAAAAGTTTTTGCTTTAACAACCTTGTTGATTATTTTAAAAAGCAAATGTTGCCTGAGAAGAATTCTACTTTGCACAGCCTAGGAAAGCTCTATGAAATTCTTCTGGACAGAAAAACAAAACCAAGAAAACCCAAATCCATATATTTTTGTGATTAACCCCTCCCCCCTCCAAAATAACAAAAAACACCCTCAAGGCAGGTTCCTTTAAAAACTAGTCTTGATAAACTAGAATTTACCCTAGAATTTATACCCAAGATTTTAAAACACCCCTGCAATAATCACATTACTTTTCATACCATTCTAATTACCTTATTTACAAAGATAACTAAAACCAACATCACTTCCAATTCATAAATGGTTTACATTGAAATGTTTCTCTATTTGTCTTCATCCTTTGTAACAGAGAATACATACATATACATATATATAAGGAATAATACAGATTCTAACTAATCACTGCAGTATTTGCTGATGGTTACTTTTCTATCGGTTTACACAGTGACCTCTATACTTTGCTAATATGCATTTAACTACACAACAATATTGCACAAAGTAATATTTATATAAGATTTAGCCTATTTCAGAATATTTTAGAGAAAATTCATATTTGATATTTCAAAAGATGCAGCTAAGTTTTCATGGTGACAGACATAATAAAGCAGCATCTTTTTTTGCCTATGTTAATGTAAATATTCCAAATCTCACCCTCCAGGAAAAAAAAAATCTCCAAATTGCACAATAACCAGGTAGATACAAGAATCTGGTCTTAGGTGTGGGGAATACTCTTCCTTTAATGAACAAAAGGCCTATTGTATTATTAACTAAGAGAAAGTGAAATGTGTATCATGTTAACATTCTAAAATAATAGAAAGTTAAGACTACGTACTAGCTATATGAACTGTGCCTGTTTGGGAAAAAAAAAAAATTTTTTTTTTTAAATAATCAGGCACTAAGCAGTAGGTTACCCGAAACGCTAGGATGAAGTTTAGTGCCATATTCTTTATTAGACCATAGCAACATAGAAAAATAGTAAATAAACCCAAGTATTCACCAGTTGAAACTGAATTGAAGTGTCTCAACAGATCTTTATCATGAAGAGGTTGATGCCAAGTGACAAAAAGTTTTTCTTAAGTTTCATGCACAAAATATGGCAGCCTCATCAGAAAGATTGATATCATTCTCTAAGTTTGATACTCGTGATCAATTTAGGAAGCAAAAGTATCCACACAAAGTGTGAGAATGCTAGGTAGCAGAACAACAGAGTATCATGTCAACATTATCTCTTTTACCCAATTATCTTCCATAGTTACCATGTATTCTAGAAGAGATTAATGAACCATGGGTAATGAATGACCAAGGACTATTCATCTTTAGATATTTTTAATTGAAATATCCACTGGGCTTTAAATAACAGATACAAAAAAGACAGTTTGGATCAGAAAGTGCTGTGCTTTCTCTTTTGTTAAGAAACCAGAGAGCCACTGAATTTTCCTTAGAAACTACCTGTTCTTTATGGTTGGAACATACTTGCCCATGTACAAGATGCAGGAACTCTTTCCTGCAACCTATGCCATTTTTACTGTAGAAACCGAATCTGTGTCATAAATACACAAGTACCAAAGCATAAGTCTGATCTTCTACCATAAAAACAGCAAATATGGCAAGAGACAAGGCAAGATAAAATTAAGGGAAGTGAATAATTTACCGAATAAGAATCTGTTATTCCAGAGAATTCTCAGTTTGATTTGAAGAAGAGATTGAATTGTTACCTCACACCTTAAAACAGAAAGTAGCAGCAGACCCACTATTACATACTGTACTAACGGGGATAAGATACAACTCTTAACTTTGCATAATCTGTGTAAAAAAGATATGCTTGACATTTGTGGAATGTCATTTCTCTTTATAGAATTATAGGCAAGATTTCTCCAATAAAACTTAACTTAAGCCAGTTATAAAACTATAACTTCACATCAAAATTTAAAAAAGTTAAAAAATGTGTTTGAATATGTACATATCACACAGGAGTGCTCGAATGTTCCTGTAGATTGTGTGGCTGGTCAGAGTCCAGTCTACTTTCCACCTTTAAAACTGGAATAGGCTGAGTCATCTGATCTTGCTGTAGTTTAAGTTCCGATGAAGGGAAGGACGATGAAGCAGTTGTCAAAAGCTGCATCTCTCTACATGTTTCTTCAGATTCAGTTTTTACCCTCACACACTGGGAGTCAACTTCTAATTCTTGCTTTCTGGTTAAATCACAGTCCACGGTAGAACTGCTTTCTGTGTTGTGAGTGGCTTCCACAACAGGGTGGTACTGTTTAAGCCTTATATGCCAAGCTAAGCTGCACACTGCTGACACTGTTTTGAACTGATGAATGACATTTCTAGGGATGAAGTAAATATCATTGTCACACAGCTGAATTCTAGCATAACGAATGCCTTCCCGCCTCATTTGGTTTAGTTTAGCTTCATCCACCCACTGTACACACTGCAGAGAAAAGAAAAGTTGCATGATACTTTATGTAATAATTTAGTCAAATAAAATATCAGAATTAACACAGGCAAACAGTTAGTAGGGCTAAATTAAAGCTGAGCAATACTAAATAACAGAAAACTTTCAAAAATGTCCTATAATGCTTGGGAACACTTTTCCTCATATGTTACTTCCTCTCTAGTAACAAAGTACAGGTTAAAGTCAGGATGGCCTAAGGAATCATTTATTCCTTACAACTATTTTGAAACGCACCTAGGTACCAATAATGTATTTTTTGCCACACAGAAGGGCAACATTTACCTGCTCCTGTGTCTTTTAACCTTTTGCAGGTAAGGACACACGGTACAATGGGGTTATCAGCTGAGACTACTTCCAGCCAGAAGTGAGCAGCTCAGACCCTCTGACCATCTGGGCCCACCTGGCATCCCAAAGATTAAAGATTGCAAGCATTCTGCTTAGGAAGCTCTGTTTTAATGACTTTACAACACCCTCCACACACAGCTTTTAATAATAATAAAATTAAATTTACCACCCCATGTATCCAACTATAAGATCAACTGTAAAATAAAATGAGTAATAGGCACTTATTTCTATTATCTCACTCGAAAGGTAATAAAAAAGCAAGAGTTTTACCTGGGAAACTGGGGGTTCATGAAGGTCTAACTGAAGTCTCTGTACAACATCAGTAAAATCCTCAGCATGAAAACAAATCACATCTTTGGTTATGCGAGGTTGGTCACTCCTAAGATTAACAAAATCAAATTTTAGAAACATGCATCTCATAATGGAAAATGATGACAAATTTCATTTCTTCTATTCCTGGAAATGCTACTACTAGCCTAGAAATAGACCCACAGAGTCTACAAACAGAGTGTATATTTGCTTTTTTATTCAAGATTTAAAAAATAAATGAAAAACCAATAAAGCTGTTTTAAAAAAATGAAAATTGTATTAGTTGTTACAAAAGCAAAATAACAATGACCAAAAACAGTTTCATTCTAAACTACTTACATCTACACCCTCTCACCACTCTGTCCCACCATTTCCAGGCCCCCCTGTAATGTCATCATCAGGATAAAACAAAATGGAGAGAAAAACGTCTCAGCCACGTAAATATCATGCCTTCAGTTTCCAAAATAGAGAGGGGAAAAAAAAAGCTGAGTGATGTACTTGAAATACTTACTGTCGAGCTATGACTGAACTAAACTTCTAAAAAAGATTAGTGCAAGCTCTGTATAGGAATATTGAAGGCCCTGAAGTTGTAAATATGAAAAACAAAACAGTTTTAAAATAAGCTAAATTCTATGCTCTGAGCTTTGGGTTCCATTTCAATGTAAAAGGGTGCAGCCACTATGGAAAACAGTATAGCAGTTTCTCCAAAAATTAAAAATAGAATTATCAAATGATCTAGCAATTCCACTTCTGGATATATACCCAAAAGACTGAAAGCAGAGACAGGAAGAGATTATTTGTTCACAGCAGCCAAAAAGTAAAAGCAACCCAAGTGTCCACTGAAGAATGAATGCAGACAAACAAAATGTGCCATATACATATAATGGAACACTATTCAGCCTTAAAAAGGAAGGAAATTACAGCACTTGGTACAATATGGATGAACACTGAAGATATGATGCTAACAAAAATAAGCCAGTCACAAAAAAACTGTATGATCCCACTTATATGAAGTACTTAAAAGTAGTCAAATTCACAGAAACAGAAAATACAATGAAGGTTACCAGGAGCTGGGGAGAAAGGAGAAAGGGAGTTACTGTTTAATTGGTATGGAGTCACAGTTTCACAAGACAAAAAGTTCTCTAAATCTGCTTCACAACAATGTAAATATACTTAACACCTCTGAAATGTATACTTAAAATGGCTAAGAATTTCCATTTTAATTTTATATGTATTTTTCCACACTTTCTAAAAAAAATTAGTCTCCAACCTTTTAGATTGAGTCCACATTTTCTCAAACATTAGCCAACCTTGCAGTTGAGTTCCCTTAACTTACCATTCACCAAACTGTACAGCTTTCAAAACCCCAACAGCAGCCGTACTCTGCCAGTCAAACCCCTGACCTACATGGTCAGCATGCGCTCTTGTCCTGTCTTCAAAGAGGACTTCACGGGGTTCGCTGGTCCGAGGTAGGTACTGGAGATTTTTAATTTCATTCATTGATCTGCAGTTGATTTGGTTGTGAAGTAAAAGGGGGGAAATTATTAACAGCAATAAGGTGAAAAAGTCTGCTAAAATATCAAATTTTAATTAAGACCAGGGCTAATAAGGATTCGATGATTTTGATCATTAGCATTTAACATACTACATTGTAATGCTTAGTGTGATTATCTTCTTCCCTCAGGATGTCATGATAACATAGAAGCTGTATCTCTGATTTGGCTCAAGTGTTGGAATATATAAAATTTAGTTTTCTAAAACTTAATTCAGAAAACACAATTCAAAGTTCAAGGCTGTATGTTACTTTACCCATAGTCATCTTAACTCTCAAAACATTCTACTAGACCTGATTCAAGATGGCAAACTGAGCATGTACTTGATTTCCTTCTACATCAAAATGAAAGTAAAAGCCTTCAAACTAATATGGTAGGGGTGAGGGAGAGGAGATACAGGAATCGATGGGAGAGCGCAGATGAAACCAAACTGGCTATGAACTGATAACTGTTGATATTGAATACATGAGCATTTTTTACATTATCTTCTGTTTTTTTATGTGCTCAAAAATTTCTAAATATAATAATCTGAAAGTGATAGTAAAGGAATGAATAAGAACCAACAAAGGAAATGAATTAGCTAATGAACAATATCAACAAGTTTCTGGAAGGTGGAAAATGATTACAAATGTCTTGGACTAATAAAACTGAGCAGAGAAAGCCAAAAGTCTAGAATACACACGAAGGGAATGGCAACTAAAAAGGCAGCAGGCCTGCCCAAAAGACCTTAGAGAAGCCTAAGAGGCAAAGGGGTGGGGGGGGAGAAAAAAGGCCAGGTATGATGATGATAATAAACAGAAATGAGGTAAGGCTGAGAAAGGGGGAAATAAAGTGAAATTCTGCAAATAAACCAGTCATCTGCCACTCCTGTGGATAAATGAGGTCAGGCATCTACCCCATGGAAAAGACTATGATTGACCGACCCAGCATCCACCTCTCATATTTATTTCCCTGAAAAAACTCTGATTCTCACTGGGTATCTGCTCCTACCCTATAAAGGACCTCATTTACAAGCTTCAGAGGCATATCCTGATGAATCCTGACAAATTGTGGTAAGTGCATTCCCCTTGCCAGTGACTGATTTAAAAATGGGCATGAACTGATTCTGGGCAGCAGTTAAGAGAGGAAATCTACAGATTTCTGGGAAGTTTCCTAGCCCCTGAGAGAGAAGTAAAAGAAAAGATAGCTTTTTCTTCTATTGTATATAACCAGATCTATATGTGATACCTAGAACTGTACTAGTCATCCAGCAACCATAAAGAAAGCCACTGTGAGTACAAAGCCCAGGCAAAGAGAATGACAGAGCAGACCAAAGGAAAAGACGTGACTCCTAGGTGAATGTACTGAGTTACCGACCATATATATATGGTACCTAGAGCTAAGCTTCTGGACCACTTGATACATGGGAAAAACATTTCATTTTATGAACCAGTTTGAATCAAGATTTTTGCTGCTTGTTGCCAAAAGCATCCTGATAAGACTTTCAGTAAAAAATAAAATAAAAAAAATAAAAAATAAAAAAATTTAAAAAACGAACAAACATTTAAAAACCCCTTCACGTCCTTCTCTAAACACACTGAACTTACCACATTAATAGAACTAATGTAATCCTCTGGCATGTGGACATATCCTTTAATGTCCAGTTCTATGCCTATTAACTCTATAACGAAACCTACTAATGATAAGCCTCACTAAAATATAAACAGAATGCTCAGTTAGCCCAATGCTTTATTTCTAAATAGGAATGTGTCAACCACAAATCACCAATTATGTGAAGACAGCCTGTAGCAGCCTGACAAAGACCAAACAATGCTGAAATGTAAGAATGCAAAAGAAAGATTACAAGACAAAACTCAAGTGAATGTCCCAAAATCAAAAGCAAAAAGTTAACATATGAGGATAATCAAAATAAGAGACCTATTACTCAACCAACAGTGGTTTCAGAAAGAAATAACAGAGAAAATGAAGAGATTACCAAAGCAATTAAGCAGGAAAAATTCCCAGAAAAGGAGACATGAATCTTTAAAATTTAAGGGACCTACCAAACAACAAAAAGGATTAAACATAAGAATAAGAATGAAAGACCCAAATATGTCATTGTGAAATTAAACTTTCAGAGAGGAAAAGAAAAAAAGATTACCTACAAAAAAAAAAACCCCAAAATTACACTGTCATTAAGACTTCTCGTGAACAACAGAACACATCAGAAGACATTGGAGCAATGCTAAAAATTTTAAGGGAAAATACATCCCCTGGAAATCCAGCTAAACTATCAATCCTATTTAATGAGAGAAAAAAATTTTCAGACATATAATGACTCAGAATACCTTCCTTTTGTTACGATATTACTTGAGAATGTGCTAACGCAAGAGAAGGAAATAAGCCTAGGAAGAAGACAACTGTAGGTTAATGTAGAAATGCATTAAGTGGGAAGTCCTAGGTTGATAACTGTGAAGTAAAGTTTTTCATATTGAAGAGAACACAGAACTCCAAAGATTTCCAGGTTAAAAAAAAAAAGAGAGGGCGCCTGGGTGGCTCAGTGGGTTAAAGCCTCTGCTTTCGGCTCAGGTCATGATCTCAGGGTCCTGGGATTGAGGCCCACATTGGGCTCCCTGGCCAGCGGGGAGCCTGCTTCCCCCTCTCTCTCTCTGCCTGCCTCTCTGCCCCCTTGTGATCTCTCTCCCTCTGTGAAATAAATAAATAAAATCTTAAAAAAAAAAAAAAAAAAAGAGAGAAGATGTGTTAGAGTGACAATATTATTAAAGTTCTGGATTCTTGAGGATATGATAGAAGCACAGAATCCAAGGTAACTATCAACAGTCTCAAAAAATAAAAAAAAAGACTAATTTAAAAAGCCAAAGTCATAGTCATAGAGTAGAAAGTATGATTCTAGAAGAAAGAAATCTATCTGGAGCAAAAAAAGAGAATACAAAATATTAGTGATATGGTCAAGCAAAGTGTATGTCCCCCTTCAAAACAGGGGTAAATCAGAAACTGCAGGGCGCCTGGGTGGCTCAGTGGGTTAAAGCCTCTGCTTTCGGCTCAGGTCATGATCTCAGGGTCCTGGGATCGAGGCCCGCATCGGGCTCCCTGCTCAGCGGGGAGCCTGCTTCCCCCTCTCTCTGTCTCTCTGCCTGCCTCTCTGCCTACTTGTGATCTCTCTCCCTCTGTGAAATAAATAAATAAAATCTTTAAAAAAAAAAAATCAGAAACTGCAGGGAAAATAGAAAAATTTTCTTTAAAAAAACCCCAGCACACTCCAAACATGAAACTAATTAAAATGTTCATGATTTTCAATATCTAGGTGAAATATAGGAAAGAAAGATCCTTTTGTATATTATCCCTTTGAACACTAACATAACATTGGAACTTTAGAATACAAATTTTTGGGATGCCTGGGTGGCTCAGTGGGTTAAGCCTCTGCCTTCGGCTCAGGTCATGATCCCAGGGTCCTGGGATTGAGTCCCACATTGGGCTCCTTGCTCAGCAGAGAGCCTGCTTCTCCCTCTGCCTCTACCTGCCTCTCTGCCTACTGTGCTCGCTCACTCTCTGGCAAATAAATAAAATCTTTAAAAAAAAAATACAAATTTTTAGCCTACTGGTTAGGTCCACAGTAAACTTACCTTCCCATAATATTATAAATGGCATTTACTGACTTTCAAATTGTAGAATACACCTATTGACAAAGCATATAAAACCTAATTATGGTTTTAAAGCACAATATGAATTAACCTCAATAATGTGTAAGCACAGTTGGCAAAAAGTTGAAAGGGGGAAGAAGAGGGTAAAGAAAGGGTCATTTAACTGGAGAACAGGAAGAAGTCCCTATCTATCATAGCAAGAAGTTGACAAGTTTCCTGCCACAGTCTTAAAACAAAAGGCAGGGGCACCTGGGTGGCTCAGTGGGTTAAAGCCTCTGCTTTCGGCTCAGGTCATGATCCCAGCATCCTGGGATCGAGCCCCACATCGGGCTCCCTGCTCAGGGAGCCTGGTTCCTCCTCTCTCTCTGCCTGCCTCTCTGCCTACTTGTGATCTCTCTCTCTCTCTCTCTCTGTCAAATAAAAAACAAAACAAAAGGCATTAAAAAGAGAAATGGTCTTTTGTCTCTTTATGGTAGAAAGGTGTTTGCCTCTGGGGGGAAAGGTAGCCAGTATTTTTCATTATAAACCCTACTGTATCATTTGATTTTTTAAAACGCTGTGCATGTATTTAATTTTAAAGTCTATAAATTCAAAGATCATCTTCATTAGCAGTGCCCTTGATAACCAGCTTCTCACATTGATTCCACCATTTTCATCAAGAGTTCTCATTAACACAAAAAGATGACATTAGTGTTTAAGTTCAATTTATTCACTCTAATTCAAAGTGCTTTTGAATGCCTCACTCAAGAATATTTGACCCTAATAAAAATAAAATGACAGCCCCCCAGATTAGTGGTGAAAAATAAATTATTAAATAAATGATGTTGGTATAGCTGCCTAACTACCTGGAAAAAATGATGAATCTCTCACTCTGTCCCGAAATTAATACCAGGTAAGTAAAACATGTCAATACTGAAATCATGAACGTATTAGGAGAAAACAGATGAATATTTTGTAATACTGAATGAGATAAGGATGTTTCTAAGTCAGCCACTAGGAGAGAAAGTTCAGAGGAAAAGACAGATCTATGTGTAAAGAAAAATAAACTGAGAAGAAAAAACAAAAAACAAAAAACAAAACCAACCAAAACTATGAGTAAAGAAAAAACTGAAGCTGAAAGAAAAAAAGTGAGCAGGGAAATCTGCAACATTAAAAAAAAGTTAAGTCATAAAAAAGAGAATTTTAAATGGAAATGAAAATGGAATCACAAAAGAAGAAATACAAACCCCTCAAAGAAGAACTAATTAAAATGAGACATCTCTGTCCAATCAGATCAACAAAGTTTAAAAAAAATGTTAATGGAGGGCGTGGGGAAAAGGGTACTATTTGGGTGGGAGTATATATTGGTACACTTTTGGATCAATTTAGAAATGTATATATACTCTGCACCTTTAGAATTTCTACTAAGAAATAAACGTGCATATGCACAAAGATGTATATATATATGTGTGTGTGTATGTGTATATATATGTGTGGGTGTATAGACATATATATATATATATATATATATCCAACTACCTACCAAGCAGCCAGCCAGCTACCCACAATCAGTGATGTGTTATACATTTCTAAGAACGGGCTGCAGGGGAAAAAGGCTGATTGTGGCTGATTTGCTTATTTCTGTGATATAAATACTCTCAACATGGTCAATTTCAAGCAACTAATGTGACCTCGTTTAATGTGGAATTGGCCCTGGGAACCTGGCTCCAGCATACCACTGTCCTGTTTGTCAAAGTCCTGTTTACACTGAAAAACTGGAAGCGATTTACACTAAAAAAGAATTGGTTAATTAAATCTTGATACAACCACTCAGTGAGAACACAGTCATTTAGAAATGATGATATAGCTGCATCTTAATATAATACATAAACTTAAGGGGTTAATAAAAACCCCAAGTTTTAAAGTAAACATCATGTAAAGAATGAGTTCATTTGTGTTCAAAGCTTAGGAGTATAATACAGACTGAAATTTGAAAGGCTGATATGCCTAAATAGGTGGGATCATGGGTTATTTTTTGCCTCCTTTTTACTTTTTTGTATTATCTGATATTTCTACAAGTCTGTAACAATCAGGAAACAATGATCATTTCCTTTTTGGAAAAATTACAGAACAAAAAAATGTATACAGTACTTAATAATTTATAATTTCCAGACTCCTCATCATTATATACAAAAACTGCTGTGGTTGCAGCAATGTTCAGAAGTAGTTTACTGTCAGCTTCCACCATGCCACCACTTTGCATTCATATATAGTTTATACAAAGTATTTTCATGCAGCATCTCAAGTACTTAAGGTTATTCCATACTTAGCTTTAGCATCATTCCCCTATAAGCTTTAAGGTAACATCTAGACTAATCCATTAAAACTCGCTTCTGGGGGCACCTGGGTAGCTCAGTCGGTTAAGCTAGGGTCCTGGGATCGAGCCCCATGTAGGGTTTCCTGCTCAGTGGAGAGTTTGCTTCTCATTCCCCCTCTGCCCTCTCCCTGCTTGTGCTCTCTATTGCTCTCTCTCAAATAAATAAAATCTTTTAAAAGTAAATAAATAAACAAACTCACGTCTGGAAACTTATTTGGGGTTATTTCCATAGTCTAAGCAAATATAAATCATTTTCACTCTTATTAAAATGAGATTTTTTTTCACAGTACTAGAATAAATTAATCTACATTTGTTTTAAGTGTCTAAAACACAAAATGTGTTAGCCCAATAAGAATTACTATAGGAAATATATATTACTGGTTTCATTCAGCAAACACTACTGATCACATGTCTACGGGTCATGGAGACCAAGAAGAATAAAATATAGTCACTGTCTCAGAATTGAAAATTTAGTAAAAAAACAGAAACATGTAAACAGATCATTAATGAACAGAATGATGTGTGAACACAGAGAAGGGAACAATTAATTGTCTATGGGAACAAAGAAAAGCTTCACAAAGGATATGACATCCAAGTTCAGTTTTGAAAATTAAGTTTGTGAGGTAGAAAGGAAGATGGGGGGAGGATGCCATTCTAAGTAAAAAGAACAATGCAAAAAGCGTAGAGGTGTGAAAGACCACTGTTTGAAAACTTAACTCTGTGTGGCTGGAACAGACTAGAAACATATCCAGCTAAGAGTACTGTTGGGGCTAGATTATGAAAGATCCTTGTAGTCATACAAAGGAGTTTGGACTTGTATTTTGCAGGCAGTCAGGACCCAGGTTTTAAGAAAATAGGAAAAAATTAAATTTTTTTTTTAGAAGGATGCCTCACTCCGATGACTATGTAATGAATAGACTGGACTAAGAAACTGACCACTGAAGATTTACTTAAGATACCTCTTCAAATAATCTAGACAAATACTTTCCAAACTGTGCTCAGGTCTCAATCATTTTTATAAGCCACCAAACTTTTAAAAAGTACTTATCCTTATTTGGGAAAAATAAATGTTTACCGTCGTCTTTTGAAGGGTGACTTTGGCATATCTGCTGTAGGGATCATCTGCTCTCCTGGCCTTACCCACATGATCGGCCCATCATCACTCTGGGACCTACACTGGAGTCGGAGGCTGGAAAGTGTACCCCAGGGCAAAGTCATCTAGAAAGCAGATGAATGAATCACATTAAAAAAAAAAAATCTTTTTTGACTATTTACAAGTTAACCTCTCTACTATCTCAAACCAAAGGAAAGCTCTAGGAAGTTTATTTTGTGTATGTATATGAAGAGATAAATGCCAAATAATAATTTACATGTAAAATTCTAAACCAATAATTTTCTGTTATTCTGAACCAATAATTTTCTAAACATTTCTATTCAAAACGCTGGATAAAATTTAATTTTAACAGACAAGAGTAATTTAATATTAATACTTTTTAAGAGAAAGTGTCCACTAAAGTAATGATCAGAACTTTAATAATTGGAATTAACACTCACTTTCAGAAATGGTGATTCTTCTAACATATCAAGGAACTCTGGGAAATAATCACCAACTTCTTCATCTACTGCTCCAACAAGACTTATCTGCCGCATGGGACCTGCTCGGTAGGTGCCACAGCAGTATGTCCTGTTGACCTGAGAGAAAATAAAAGAGGGGGGGAGAAAGGACTGAAGTACACTATGATATAATTAAAGAATTAGAATATTGTTTCCATTGTTGCTATTTCTTCTACATACTAAGAACTCAATGATCAGTACCTTGTATAAAGTCCACAGTTACAGAAAGGTACCCTAGCATACTGACAAACACATTAACGTGGTAAGTGCCACAAACAGAAATTTCAAAGGGCAAGTTAACCTATGATCCCAACATCGCAAACACTGAAGACATTAAGCTATACTTAAAGATCTCTGAGAATGATGATTTTTGTACTCAGTAAACACTAAAAATAAGTAGTAATAATAACAAAGTGATCTTTATTTAGGACGAAAAAAATCAGTAACCAAACAGTAAAACTGGCAGGGCAGAGAAAAAAAAATACCATGGTCAGATTAATCTTCCATACCTATTTTGTGTTCCCTAGTGAAAACCTTTACATCAGGCAAGATACCAGGCTTGACTGTTATCAAAACCAATCTCCCTCCCAATTACTTGCATATAAGATTCTCTACCCCAGGCAAACTGATCTTTTTGTCTATCCAACTTATGCCAAATTTACTTCTACCTGCAATGATTTTTCTCTTAAATCTGCCCTACTTGGAAGGTCCTCTTTTCCATCAATCCAAATCTTATTTTTCAAAGATCAATTCAAGACTTTTCTTCTGGAAGCCTTCCTTATCACCCTGTATGATCTTTTCCTTTTCTGAAATCTGTTACTTGCAAGCACACAGACATTTTCTATCAACTCTCCAGTGAACTTAGGGCGCATTTTATACCAATCTATAGCCCAGAGAATCCTAGCATTCAAATGGAATCTACTAGTAGCCCTGAACTAATATTATACTGTATGCTAACTGGAATTTAAATAAAAATTAAAAATTAAATGCTCTCTCTCCTTCTCTCTCTGCCCCCTCCACATGCGCACTCTTGTCTCTAAAATAAGTAAATAAATCTTAAAAAAAAGATTTAATTGTTGTTTTAAATGCCATCTATTTTGCCTCAATACAAGGCATAAATGACAATCTAGTATTTCTTACACAGTATTAGTACTAATATTTCTTTTCTATTAGTTCTCTAGCAGCATTTTCAGAACCCACTTTTTTCTGTAGACGATTTAATAGGCACCCCTATTCATACACAATACACACAGGAAAAAAAGGTCTTAGCTCCTATTCCCAAATATCAGGGATTTCTTAATTCCTTATGTATCTTTCCCAAGATCACCTTATAAGATCATTAAGCATCAATCACCCAAGACAAAAGTCACCTTGCATATATTTGTAAGAGCTACCTTCCATTCATTTGTACGATCATCATGCTATGAAAAGCCAGGGGAGACAGACGAGGAAAGAAAATGATCATGGGATACAGAGATAAGGAAAGCTTTTCTATTTAGGAAGGCTTTTCTAAGCATTATTCTAACCTTTGTAGGCTAAGCACCCTAAAACAACTAACTAAAGCAGATTCATTAACCTTCAATACCAGTTCTGGGAATCCCTTGCTTTCAGGGATAATAAATATGAGTCCCCTTATAGCACTCCCCCCAATTATTCCCAATTATCAGAAATCCCTTTTTACCAAGATAGACTTTCAAACATACAGAATAGCGGCATTATGAGAACTATCCTAGAGATACATCACAATTTAAAGCTTACAGAACTCAAGACTAATCCTGAAAAATGAAAAACTACACTGCCATGTGCCACTTTTGCTTTGAGATTATGCAATTCTTAATGTATTAATTTAAAGGAATTCACAATACTTTAAATTTTACATACAAAGTAAGCAGAATATTTTTATATCACAGCGCTTGAAGTTACCTAATTTAAACTATTAGCAGTAATTTAATCAATAGCACTGAACTTGAAAACAACTTAAAATGCAAACACCTGGGATAATTAATATGTGACATGAATAAATATAGAGCATCCTTTCCTATTTGGAAAGAGAAAGAAAGTTAACCTAAAAAGAGGAAACTGTTGAATTATTTTTTATTTAAAAATATTTATTATAAATTTATAATTTATCCTGTATCTAGAAAAAATGGAATAATCAAACATGAAACTGTGGCCAAAGAAAAACAGTAGTAATAGCAAAGCTGATTAAAAGTATCTATCATCTGTGTAAGAAACGTTCATAAGTGCTACTGTTTGTAATGCATTTAAATAATTAACAGCACGAGTTAGAAGACGGACAGCATTTATGACCAGAAATTCAACACATACCAACTGTGTGACCCCAATGCCAAACAAACAAATTACTAATTCTACCCTTCTTTTTAGAAACAGAACTTCCTGGGCATACAGCCAATAAGCTAGGCTCCTTGGCAGCCAAGTGTGGTCTGGAACTAAGTTCTGGCCAATGAGATGTTAGTAAAAGTTACATATGCAATTTCCAAAGCCTGCCTTTATAAGTAAGCAGCTTGCTCTCCACTTCCTCTTTCTGTCTCTTGAGAGCCAGGTTCAAATACACAGACACCACCGCCAAAGGGACTGGCAAAACTTAAAAGACAGAAGGAAAGGAGAATCCTAGATGACATCATGGAATAGAACAGAGCTGTTTAACCTCCGGACTTATTACTCAAGAGAGAAACTTTTATTTTGTTCTAGCAACTCTATGTCACATCTCTTTGTTATGGTGGTTTAGCCTATGTCTTGTATCTTGTATACTGGCACACATCATTTTATTGCACTTCACTTTATGGCATTTCACAGATATTATGCTTCACAAGTAGCTGCATTTTTTTACAAACTGAAGGTCTGAGGCAACCCTGCCAAGAGTAAGTCTATCAGTACCATTTTTCTAATTAACATTTGTTCTTTGTGTCTCTGTGTTACATTTTGGTAATTCTCATAGTATTTCAAACTTTTCATTATTACTATTTTTGTTATGATGATCAGTATTCTTTGATGTTACTATTGTAGTTGTTTTGGGACACCACAGGCTGTACCCGCATAAGACAGTGACCTTAATAAATACTGCATATGTAGTGACTGCTTTACTGACTGGCTGTTCCCCCATCTCTCTCCTTCTTCCTCAGGCTTAGGACCTATTCCCTGAGACACAACAAAACTGAAATTAGGCCAGTTAATAACCCTACAATAGTCTCTGTTTAAGTGAAAGGAAGAGTAGCATGTCTCTCATTTTAAATCAAAAGCTAGAAATGATTAAGCTTAGTGAGGAAGGCATGTCAAAAGCCAAGACAGGCCAAAAACTAGGCTTCGTGCACCAAATAGCCAACTTGTGAATAAAGAAAAATTTCTTGACAGTAACTCAAAGTGCCACCACATGAACACAAAAATGATAAGAGAGAGCTTTACTGCTGATATAAAGAAAGTTTTAGTGGTCTAAATCAAACCAGTCACAACTCCTTTAAGCCAAAGCCTCATTCAGAGCAAGGCCCAACTCATCAATTCCATGAAGGCTGAGAGAGGTGGGGAAGCTGCAGAAGGAAAAGTCTGAAACTAACAGAAGTTGATTCATTAGATTTAAGAAAATAAGCTATATCCATAACAGAAGAGCGCAAGGTGAAGCAGCAAGTGCTGATATAGAAGCTGCAGCAAGTTCTCCAGAAGATCTAGTTCAGATCATTAATGAAGGTAACTACACTAAATGACAGATTTTCCATGCAGTCAAAATAGCCTTATATTGAAAGAAGATGCCATCTAGGACTTTCATAGCTACCGAAGTCAGGGCCTGGCTTCAAAGCTTTAAGGGACAGGCTGACTCTCTTAACAAAAGATAACGTAGCTGGTGACTCTAAGTTGAAACCAACGCTTACCTACCATTCCAAAAATCCCAGGGTCCTTAAAAACTATGCTAAATCTCTTCTGCCTGTGCTCTGTAAATGGAACAACAAAGCCTGGATGGCAGCACATCTGCTTACACAACATGGTTTACTGAATATTTGAAGCCCACTGTTGAGACCTACTCCTCAGAAAAAAAGATTCTTTTCAAAATATCACTGCTCGCTGACAATGCACCTGGTTACCCAAGAGCTCTAATGGAGATGTACAAGATTAATATTATTTTCATGCATGCCACCACAACATCTCTGCAGCCCGTGGATCAAAGAGTCATTTCAACTGTCAAGTCTTTATTTGTATGGCCATATATAGCTGCCGCAAATAGTGATTCATCTAATGCGTCTGGGCAAAGTAAATGGAAAACCTTCTCAAAAGGTTCCATCTTCCTAGATGCCATTAAGAACATTCGTGATTCACAGGCAGAGGTCAAAATATCAACATTAACAGGAGTCTGGAAGAAGTTGAAACCAACTTTCATGAATGATTCTGAGGGGTTCAAGACTTCAGTGGAGGAAGTAGCTACAGATGTTGTGGAAACAGCAAGTGAACTATAATTAGAAGTGGAGCCTGAAGATGGGACTGAATTGCTGCAATCTCAAGATAACACCTTAGTAGGTAAGGAGCTGCTTCCGATGGATGAGCAAAAAAAAGTGGTTTCTTGAGTTGGAATCTACTCCTGGTGAAAATGCTATGAAGACTGTTGAAA
The DNA here is from genome assembly GCA_002007465.1 of Ailurus styani. Classification (NCBI taxonomy): domain Eukaryota; kingdom Metazoa; phylum Chordata; class Mammalia; order Carnivora; family Ailuridae; genus Ailurus; species Ailurus styani. The sequence continues at coordinate 1,463,802 of LNAC01000256.1, read as the reverse complement.
TGACAACAAAGAATTTGGAATATTACATAAACTTAGTTGATAAAGCAGCAGCAGGGTTTGAGAGGACTAACTCCAATTCTGAAAGAAGTTCTACTGCTGGTAAAATCCTACCAAACAGCATCACATGCTACAGATACTGTTTGTGAAAGAAATCAATCAATGTGGCAAATTTTATTCTCTTAAGAAATTGTTAAAGCCACCCAACCTTCTCCAACCACCAACTCTGATCAGTCAGCAGCCATCAACATTGAGGTAAGATCCTCCACCAGCAAAAAGTCGGACTTGCCAAAAGCACAGATGATGGTAGTCAGCATTTTTTAGCAATATTTTTTTAATTAAGGTATATACATTGTTTCTTTAGACATACTGCTATTGCCCACTTAATAGATTATGCAGTACAGTACAAACATAACTTTTATATGCACTGGGAAACCAAGAAATTCATCTGACTTGCTTTACTGTGGTGGTCTGGAACCAAAACCACCATATCCTGAAGGTATGCCTGTATTTTCTTTTCTTTTTTTTTTTTTTAAAGATTTTATTTATTCATTTCACAGAGGGAGAGAGATCACAAGGAGGCAGAGAGGGAGGCAGAGAGGGGGGGGGGAAGCAGGCTCCCCGCTGAGCAGGGAGCCCGATGCGGGCCTCAATCCCAGGACCCTGAGAGATCATGACCTGAGCCAAAAGCAGAGGCTTTAACCCACTGAGCCACCCAGGCGCCCTGCCTGTATTTTCTATACTAAGGAAGACAATATTGCACAGATGACATCTGGAGTATTAGCTCCTGCTGTGAGCTTTAAAAAATCTGTAACTAGAGCACATGCAAAGGAAACAATTAAGATGATTAGTGACTTGAAAACCAAATAAATTGGAAAAAGTGTGCAGAAATTAAAGTATTTAACTTGAAAAGACTGAAGTAGAAAAATAGACTCCTACAACTTAAAAAAAAGGAATTATAGGAAAGTCAGTATGATTCACTGAATTAAAGTTTACTGTATATTACATGTCAGACAGTGTCCTAACCACAGATATAGCAAACCAGACCCACTCTTGGCCCCTGGAAGCTCATAGTCTAGTAGGGAGAGGCAGACACTAAACAAATATTTAATTATAAGCTGTGACAAGTCCTCAGTATGGAATGAAGAAGACACTGTGAAAGAGAACAGGGATCCTGATTTAGAGAATAAAGTGTTCCTTGAAGTAACATGGAGTTGAAATCTGTAAAACAAAACCCCTTAAGAATCACCCTTTCCAAGGTCTAAAAGAAAGCTAATGATGCTAAACACAGCAAAAGAAAAAAGTAAGGATGAGGCTGGACAAAGAGCTGTAGCTGCACTTGGAGAGCCCAAAGACTACATCTAAAGTAGTAAAAGGAAAGTTATCGATTTGCCTTTGTCTTTTTAGGGCAGAGGGGGCTTTGTGTTTTTGTATTTGTTTCATTTTCTCAGAGAGGTACTGAAAGGGACTTAGGCTGCTGTCTAGTCCAAATAAGAAATGATAAACTAAGTTAATAACAGTGGAGATGATTAGAAAATGATGAAGAAAAAAAGATTTGAAAAATACCCAGGAGATAAACTTGCCAGGACTTGGAGACAGACTGGATATGATACGCAGAGAAAGGAATGTCTAAGATGTTTACCAGATTCTGACATTTGCAAGGAGATAGAGAAACCACTCTTTCTGCGGGAGGACCACCAGGTTTGGGTGGGAAGGTAATATCTTAAAATTTGAACATGATGAGCTTCAATTGTGTGGTGGGCTGAATAATGGTCCCCAAAGATATCTAGGTCCTAATCCCTAGAACCTGTGAACATCACCTTATATGGCAAAAAACAAAAACAAAAACAAAAACAAAAAAACCTTTGTAGTTGTGAATAAATTAAGAATCTTGAAATGGGGAGAGTAGCCTAGTCCATCCAGGTAAGCCCTAAATGTAATCACGGGCATTCTTACAAGGAGGAGGCACAGGGAGATGAACAGAGAAGGCAACACAATGATGGAAGTAGAGAGCGGAGTGATGTAGTTTGCAGATGGAGGAAGGGGCCACAAACGAGGAAATACAGGCGGCTACTAGAAGCTAAAATAGGCAAAAAACCAACAAAATGCAGATTCTCCTTCAGAGCCTTCAGAACAGTAAGAAACTATACGTTTGTACTGTTTTAAGGCACTATGTTTATGGTAATTTGTTACTGGAACAATTGGAAGTAATGCCTAGTAACTCTAAAACACCCAAGTGGGTATGTCAAAAAGGCAGATGGGTCTGAAATCAAGTGGTTTGGTCTGAGGATATAAATCCTCATCACTGGCTACAGACCATATATAGAGTTCAAAGAGCAGGGGTCTTTCCCTAGGAAAATACAATTTAAAAAGCACCAAAGGAGAAGAAAAGCTGACAAAAAAAGAATGTAAAGCAGTTATCAAGTGGTCAGGGAGGTTTAGGAGAAAACCAAGACAGCACAGTATAATAAAAATTAAAATAAGAAAATATTTCAAGAAGTTTGGTCAAAATGTTGCTGAGATTTCAGTGAGACAAAGATGAAAAATGCCCATTGGTAACCTTGGTAAGAGAGGTTTTTCAGAGAAAGTATGAGGGCAGAAACAAAATCAGTGGTCTGAAGAGAGATGAGAAAATGTGGACAGCAAGTGTAAACAATTCTTTCAAGAAATCACACCGTGAAAATAAAAAAGGTTGGTAGTTAAGAGCAGAAAATAAGATCAAGAGAGAACTTTCTTAAATGGAAAGACTGAGCAACCCTCAATAGGGCTATATAAACTTTCATTCCCCCTAGCACTGTAAGGAAGTATATATTGCCCCACAGCCTAATGGACTATTACTAATTTTTACCAATCTGGTAAGTAAAAACTACCATCTTAGTAGTTTTAATTTCACTTTCTTAGGAATGAAGCTGTGTATCTTTTCAAATAAGAGAATTAAAGGGCCTTTTGTATTTCTTTTTCTATGAACTATCCATTCATAATGCCTGTTTATATTTAAATTGGGCTATTAGTATTTATTTCTCTTACCTACTTCTAGAACCCTTAATAATTTAGGAAGGTTAACCCTCTGTATGAATTGTATACCATTTTCACAACGTGCCTTTTGATTATGTCGACAGTGATTTTTATTTTGTTTTGGTTATAGTCAGAAAGACCTTTTGAACTACAAAGTTATGTAAAGGGCGCCTGGGAGGCTCAGTGAGTTAAAGCCTCTGCCTTGGGCGCCTGGGTGGCTCAGTGGGTTAAAGCCTCTGCCTCCGGCTCAGGTCATGATATCAGGGTCCTGGGATCGAGGCCTGCATCGGGCTCTCTGCTCAGGGGGGAGCCTGCTTCCTCCTCTCTCTCTCTGCCTGCCTCTCTGCCTACTTGTGATCTAATCTCTCTCTGTGTCAAATAAATAAATAAAATCTTTAAAAATAAATAAATAAAAATAAATAAAAAAAAATAAAGCCTCTGCCTTCGGCTCAGGTCATGATCTCAGGGTCCTGGGATCGAGGCCCGCATTGGGCTCTCTGCTCAGCAGGGAGCCTGCTTCCGCCTGCCTCTCTGCCTGCTTATAATCTCTGTCAAATAAATAAATAAAATCTTAAAAAAAAAAGTTATGAAAGAATTCTTCCATGGTTTCTTCTATTACATTAATGTCTCCGTTTTCCACATTTAAATCTTTGATCTCATTCAGAATTTATCTTGGTATCCAGGGATATGGATACTAAGATGAATTCTAGATAAATACCCTGATGTACCAACACTATCATCTCTCTGCCATCAATGATCTGAGGTACTATCATTTTTATGTATCAACTGCCTATATATATTTGGGCCTGTTTCTAGACTTACTTTTCTGTTTCACTGAATAATATTCATAAACTAATACACACTTATTTAATCACTAAATCTTTAGAATGTATTGGTATCTGATAGGGCACTCCTCCACCACTGCTTTTCTTTTTATTTTGATGTTGGTTCTCCTTAATCCAAAAACAGAAGTCAACAGAATGGTCATGGAACGCCAGGACACGAGAAAAAGGTAAACAGAAAGCCCAGGGCATACATGTATAGGATACATGGGATGTATAGGGGATACCTCTATAAATATTCCTATTATAATACTGTAATATTACAAAACTATAAACAATCTAAATGTACAGGAACAGGAGAATAAATAGTGATAAAACCACACAACAAAATACCAAAAATAGTCAAAATGAATGAACTAGAGTTACATGTATCAACATAATTCTCTAAAGGAATGTGGAAGTGAAGCAATCTGTAGAATAACATATACAAAATACTATTTATAAAGTGTTAAATCACACAAAATAGTTTCATATATTCTGTATGTTCATTTATGCATAGCAAAATAGTAGAAGGTGCACAAAAATAATAAACGACAAATTCAGAAGATAGATTTACTTCTGGGGAGAAAAAAAGCTTAGTATTTTATTATAAATGAAGGAAACATAAAGAATTCACTTACTATAATTTGCACTTTTTATGGGAATGGAGAGGGAAAAGATTACAGGGGTGGGGGTGCATAAAGATCCTAAGCAAATGGGAGCAATTTCTGTTTCAGATGATGAAAAAGTTGTAGAAATGGATAATGGTGATGGTTGTATAATATTGTGAAGGTACTAAATGCCAATGAATTATACAACCTAAAAATAGTTAAACAGTAATTTTGTTTTGCATATTTTGTGACAATCCTAAGCAAAGTGAGGAGTGGAATCTAGAACACAGGTGAAAATTAGCTTTTGAGGAGGAGGTGGGATTTCTTTTCTATTTTAATAGGAGAAAATACAGAAAAGATGTATAAAGAGTTTGAATAGTCTTCATGAAGAACAAGCAAGCAAGCTGACCGAAGACAAGCAGCAAGCTTCCCAGACAATGCTGAGGGCCCACTGGCAGACTTATGAAACCTTAAGAACAGACAAGCTCTTGAATAATTATCAAACTCTTGAAAAATTATCAATTTAGAAAAGTAATTTTCTGAAACATCTGCATTACATAGAGGTTAGACAAGGTTATCTCTAAGACCCCTTGGTTTATGATTTCTATGAAATTCTAAAAGGATGACCTACAGGTCAAATGCAGGAAAACACAGTAGTGCTAGATGGTATATATTTTCAAAGTTTCTTAAATTTGCCTGATTACAGGATTTGAATCATTTGAGGTATTTATCTCAGGCCTCACTCCAGACCTAATCACAATTTATTTCCAGGAGAGGAAACTGAGATTCCAAATATGTATTTGGAACCAGTAACCCAGATTATTCTTAGGATCTGGCAAGTCTGAAAATCTCTGGCCTGGAAATGACACTCGAAAGCAAAGAACAAGTTGAGTACAGGAGTATTAAGAGGACTGGAGGGAGGTAAGTAGAGACTAAAGAACAGAAAAAAGTAATGCTGTCATGGAAGCAAAGACAGAATGCCAGAGAAAACTCAAATCACTAAATCAGAAGGCAAAGGGGGGAGGGAGGAGGATTGTGGAATCAAGGGAGAAAATGCCTGTAAGAAAATAGTAGTTAGCTTTGCATGCATTTAAAAAAATTCTTATAATTTATATCTATAAAAGTTTAAGCAATTATATTTAAAAATACTTACTGCCCTGTCAGTAGGTTATATAATCCTTTAGATTAGAAATAACTTCATGGGGCACCTGGGTGGCTTAGTCAGTTAAGCGCCCAACTCTTGGTTTAGGCTTGGGTTATGATCTCTGTCTGGGTCCTGCCATTGAGTCCCTTGGGGCTCCACACTCAGCAGGGAGTCACTTGGGATTCTCTCCTCTGCGCCCCCGCCATCCCCTGCTCATATGAGTGCACGCATCCTCTCAAATAAATAAAATCTTTAAAAAGAAAAAGAAACCTAACTTCACAGTTACCCTGTATCAATTGCTAAGAGTGAAATAAGTTCAACTATGCTCCAAATACATATACTTTTTAATAATGACAGTCATAAGTCAGTTAAAAACTTAGAAGACAGGAGTTTTATTCATAAATGCCAAAACTTGAAAACAACCAAGATGTCCTTCAGTAGGTAAACGGATAACTGTAGTATATCCAGATAACAGCGTACTATTAAAACAAACAATCAAACAGAAGGAGCTATCAATCCATGAAAACGACAGGGAAGAGCCTTAAATGCATATTATTAAGTGAAAGAAGCCAGTCTGAAAAGGCTACGTACTATTTGATTCCAACTATTTTACATTCTGGAAAAGACAAAACTATGGAGACAGTAAAAAGATCACAGTGTTTGCCAGGGGATGGGAGAGGAAGGAAAAGGATGAAGAGGCAGAGCACAGAGGATTTTTAAGATGGGAAAATACTCCGTGTACTACCATAAAGATGGATACGTGTCATTACGTTAGTCCCAAAGATGGATACATGTCATTACATTAGTCCAAACCCACAGAAGTATACCACCAACAGTGAACTATAATGTATACTACAGACTTTGGGTGATTATGATGAATCAACGTAGGTTCATCACCTGTAATAAATCTACCACGGGGAAGGGGTGTGGTGGTGTGGATGTTGATAATGAGGAAGGCTGTGCACAGATGGGGGCAGAGAGTATACAAGAAATCTCTGTACCTTCTCCTCAATTTTGCCATGAACCTAAAACTAATCTAAAAAAGAAATTCTTAAACACACCCACACAAACAAACACACAAAAACAACACTTAGAAGAACACCAAGCTAGAAATATACTATACGGACATGCCCCCTCCCCCCACCACACACAACTGAGGGCAGGGGTAATTATTCTACAGAACTCATGTTTTAGGAAGAAGCCTAGTCAAATTGTTTAAAAAACAGAAAGGAAAAAGCTAGCCAGAAATCTTCCTAACCTTGTGATCTGTGAATAGAAAGGCATTCCCACTTTAAAACATACAGTGAAAAAAAGCAGTGTGAGTCAAAATGAGTTTATTATAAGCTGTACTTAGAATGACAGAGAAAAAAAGATCCAAACCTACCATTCCTATGCTGGTTTATTTTATAAAGCCAGCTATTTAAACCATTTATTTCTCCTTTAATATAACACACTGATGTGTAGTTCATAAAGAGTTTCTCAGTTATTTAACAACTACAAAGCACTCTTCCAGTTCAACTCTCCTAATTAGTACTACCAAATCACCATAAAATGTTGGTTATATTGATCAAAGATGAGGAGCACCTAATAAGCCCATTTTAGGGCTTGCCACAACACACAATGAAGAAATAATATTTGCTGATTTTCTCTGGGACAGAAGACATTACCATTTTATAGTAATAAAAGTAATACTTATAAGAATTTCTACCACCACCTAAATAAAGTTAAAAATCTATGAGCCTCAGTAAGACTTCAACATTGCATATATACAGAATTTTTTTTTAACCAGAACTTAAAATATGCACATTTGCCAGATAAAGAAAACAAAATTTTTCTATGGTAGGTAGGCTTTTTAATCAATTGCTTCTCTCCCCAGCACATACATACACACATCCTACTTCTCCATATACACCCTTCAATTACCCACTTGCTTTAAGGTGAAAATAATCTCAGATAGCAATATTTAAAACAACTAATAATTTAACTATATTTTTAGTGTTTTAGTGTTACTTCTTGCTGCTTTGGCTTGCAATTCCTGTATAGAATTTACAGTCGATAGCCGTTGCTGGTTCATGACCAGCAATATTAGCATCACCTGGAAACTCATCAGAAATGCAGACTATAAAACCCCAACCCAGACCTGTAAAATCAAAATCTGCATTTTATATATACATTCAAATTGCTAACTCTCACCTGTAGATTTAATTCCACTCACAGACAGAAGAAAAAATAATTCCTATTTGAAGATCTGCCACTATTTAACCTTGGGGCAGGTCATAACCAAAATGTGACCTTATCTATAAAATGAAGACTTGGAAACAGCCCCACCTACTCTAAAACCCTATTAGTCCATGAGATGGAAGACTATTATACTTGCAAGATATAGCACCTAAGCAAAAAAAAACCATAAATCATACTTATATATAATTTATATATATATAAACATATATAGGGAGAAATATATTTTTAAGTGGACCCTAATTTTTTTCTTCATTAACCAACCAAATGATTGCACAAACACTTAAACTTCTTGGTCAAAACTGTTATTTAGCCAATGATTATTTAAAATTAAATTAGATCTGAATAATTCTATAAAATTATAAAAATACCATACATATGTGTAATATATATGTAGTTCTTTAGATTAGTCAATATATATCTAGTTCTTTAGATTAGTAGTTCTTTACAAAGTTACCCTGTATCAACTGCTGAAAGTAATCAAATTTAAGGATGAGCTTGGTGCTTCAACTGATATTTATCATGAACTTAATTAATACCTCCTTTGGTGTTAGAATATTTGAGTTTTATAGAATATGAAAAGAAAAAAAAACCACTTTTATGTATGTCCTAGCTTTGCCACTATAATAATTTAAAAATACAAAAATAACAGAAGATATAATTATTCTTGTGCAAAACAAACCTACATTTTACTTCCTTCCACTAGTGCAGATTAAGTTCTAAAGTAGGCTTCCCAAATCTCAATGTGTATATGAATCACCGGCAAATCCTGTTAAAATGCATATTCTGATTCAGAAGACATGAGCAGGGTCTGAATGCCAAGTTCATACATAGAGAAAGTAGTAAGCTTCTAAAAAGCCCCATAAATGACAATATTTAGCCAAGGTTTGCAAAGCACTCGTCTTGATAAGCACTGGTTTCCAATTAAATTCCTAACTGCGCAACTTCATATTTTCCCATCGCTATCTTACTTGATCCCTCCTACAAACGTGATACGTAATTACTCCGTCATTCTTAAAACCTAGAAAATTTGTATCCTAATCTTCCTTCTAACCTCTTTTTTTGATCTCTTTCCCACATCCCTCACACTTACATGTGGGTGCATCACAGGATTCCATTCTTAGCTTCATCTCTTTTCCACTCTAATGCTCTGCCTGGATCACCTATATGCTAACGGATCCAATTGCTGCATTTCCAGCCTACATGTCTCCCAGTCTTAGATCCATATTTTCAACTACCTAACAGACATTTCTAACCTTTAGTCTTCACAGGTACTTCCAACACAATGTATCTCAAACTGAACTCTTCATCAACACCTTCCAACCCTAGAAACCAGCTTTTTCAACCCTGTATTAACTTTGTGACCAGCACCACCATCTGCCCATTCGTCCAAACCATACTTTAAGACTCTATACTTCCCCCTCACCAACTGCAATTAATCCCATCTTCTATTTATTTCTCAAATTTCATTCCTTCCTCTCTAGTGTATCAGGTTTTTTTTTTTTAAAGATTTTTTTTTTTTATTTGACAGAGAGAGAGAGATCACAAGTACACTGAGAGGCAGGCAGAGAGAGAGGAGGAAGCAGGCTCCCGGCCAAGCAGGGAGCCCGATGCGGGCCCCGATCCCAAGGACCCTGAGATCACGACCTGAGCTGAAGACAGAGGCCCTAACCCACTGAGCCACCCAGGCGCCCTAGTGTATCAGTTTTGACATAGATCATTTCTGACTTGGTTACCACAGTAATATAACCAGTCTTCATTCCCCCAATCTCATTTTCATCCTCAATCCCTTCCTTTACATTCCTATGTAATCTTGGCAAACATAACTTGATAGTACTCCCCTATTAAAATTCACCAATGATTTCCCTAATACCTTTAGGAAAAAGTACTAACTTTCTTTTGGCACATCATATAAAGCTCTTCACAATCTTGATTTTCTTCTCTCGTCTCAACTCCCACCACCCCTCAATAGTCAACACATGTACTCTTGCCATGTCAGGCTAGCTGCAGCTCCCTGAAAGTACCACATTCTCTAATGCCGCTGCATGTTTGCATAGGCTGTTTTTCCTTTTGCTTAAAATGCCCTAATAGCTAAGAACTAATCTCCTTTTAAGACTCCACTCAAGCATCACCTGCTTTAAACTGCCCTTTCTAATCACTTCAAGTCTGTTAGATAACACCATAACTGTGCTCCCTCTATTACAAGGTTTTCCCTATGCATACTTCTATTCTAATACTTTGCAAATTGTATTGTAACTGCTGGTCTATTCATCTCCACCAGACTGAGCTCATCAATTAGTCCTTTTTAGAACAAAATGTTTGCTGAGGGCACCGGGTGGCACAGTCGTTTAAGAGTCCCGCTCTTGGTTACAGCTCAGGTCCTCATCTCAGGGTCCTAGGATCAGGCCCTACATGGGGCTCTGCAAAGTCTGCTTGAGAATCTTTCTCTCTTCCTCTGCCCCGTCCTGCCGCATGTTCACTCACTCTCTCTCAAATACATAAATCTTTAAAAAATAAATGAAAAATAACTGTGAGGGCACCTGGGTGGCTCAGTGGGTTAAAGCCTCTGCCTTTGGCTCAGGTCATGATCTCAGGGTCCTAGGATCGAGGCCCGAATCGGACTCCCTGCTCAGCAGGGAGCCTGCTTCCTCCTCTCTCTCTGCCTGCCTCTCTGCCTGCTTGTGATCTCTCTCTCTCTCTGTCTCTGTGTCAAATAAATAAATAAAATCTTTAAAAAAATTAAAAAAAAAAGAAAAAGAACTGTGAAAAATAAGTGTTTGCTAAATAAACTACGTAAGAATCATGAATAATTATTATGGCTACATATTTAAACTATAAGTAACTTCCAAAAACTGTCTAAGGTAACAAAAAGCTTCTCAAAAAGTTTCTCTTATTTATAGGCTTAACAGAACTTCAAAAGACTGCATTAAACAAATAAGTCCAAAATATTTAAGGTATTCACTTAATTCTCAACAATCTAAAGGTATTTGTTAAAAATTAATAGCCCTCTCAATATTGTGTTAAACTAAGATTATTTTAATTTCACTAACAACAGTGTTAGACAAATAAAAGCATGGGTCTCTTTTCCTAAGGCTGAAGTAAAGAAGTATGGTAAAATGATAGGCAATTTGTTCAGGTGGCCTAGGTTAGCACCCTTGACTTCTACTTACTAGCTACATGACCTTGGATAACAATGAACATCTCCAAGTCTCAGAGTTTCTTCAAAGGAAAACAGAGATAAAATTGCTCACCTATACCACAGGTTGTTTCAAATATTCAGTTACGAATGTGAAAATATTTCTATAAGCCATGAACTGCTAAATAAACGTCAACTATTGTGTTAGCTTCCCTACTAACATCTGCCAAATATTTGACAGGCACAAATTTAAAGTTTCATGGACTACTTCAACCTCCATACCCACTCCATACTTTTCCTCCAAAGACTGAAAATTCATAATAAAATTAAGTTCCAAGATTACCACAGCACAGGACTTAGTCATTAGTCCTCAATATTCTTATCTGGTTGAAGGATTAAAGATATCTATTTAAAAATAATCTCATATGTTCTTAAGAGTTTTTTTTTAAATCTCAAAGTAAATCTCAAGGTAAGTTGTTGGTACAGTCATTTAAATTTCAGCTCCATTTAAAAAAATTAATTGGAGGACAAAAATCAGCAGGGAATATTCAGAGATACCTTCTTCTATTAACTGTTTAGATTGGATACTACTGACAAATAAGCTTGATCTATTATAGACTAACTGATATGAAAGTTAAAAAGTCACCACTATAAAACCAAGACTTTTCACCCATATTTCTCGCTAATTTCTCAGATATGCTTGTTGGTCTATCAATCAGAAGAGAAAATTTGCTGCATTTTTGAAACTAAAAAAGTGATGAAGCATGTTAATTCTGCTCTCAGCAATATCCTTCTTTGTTAAATAGGGACTTATGGGGATTATGGCCTATATCAGGAAAACTGTTTTCAGTCCCTTCTCTGCAATATTTATAAAAATAGGATTCTTAACCTTAAAAGGGCAAAACTCCTTAAAAAGAAAAAAGAAAATCTACTACAAAAGTCAGCACTTCGGTACCTGATTGTGGTAACAAGGCCAAAATCCAAGACGAAGCCCTTTATTGCACATCGTGTTCCAACGTCTTGGGCAGCCCCATCTTGCGACCTCTCCAGATTGGCTGCTCCTGCTCTCTCTACTGCAGAGAGAACTTCAATTAGAGAAATTCTGAAGCTCATAAATCTAAACTGGATACTCCCCTCACTGGAGGCAAGGATGGTAAGAATCATTAAAAATATTCAAGTTAGAGAAGGTTTCAAATAAATCCAAGTGGCTTGAAACCACTATAATGCAGGCAGCTGAGAGTCTTATTATGCAACAGTTTACCTAAAAAAAAAAAAAAAACTTAAGGAAAAGAATGGCAGCAAATTATTAGCTAACCTGAAAAAACAGGTTATGTAATCATAAATCTCTAAAAAGTAAATATTCTCCACTAAACTTCTGTTGAATTTATATCTCTGATACCAAGTTATAGCTGACCATTCATGTTTATAATTCTTATGAGAAAAGGAAGCAAGAAAATAACTAGGGCATGTTATTAACTTCTCTCTGTGCCCTAAAGCAACTCATTGAAAAAATGTCTGGTTAAAAACCACTGGTTAGGAAGGAGAGATTTCCCTGCTGACTTAAGCCTAGCTGCCCAAGCAAGGCTTTAGAAAAGGTCTTCACCTACAACAGTGCATAGGCAGAAGGAGCAGAGGCTATGGCGGTCTTCCTAGTGACACTTCCAAGTCACATAAATGGGGTATGTTTCTGGGATAGACTGCCAACAAGTTACTGAAACAAAAATAGCAAAAACCTGGCAAATAAATAGGCCAATGCCCTCATGTGTTTATTATGACATAAGTCAGTCTTAACTAAAGTTACCTTAACACTATCAGATCTAAATCACATCCTCTATACTAACACAACCTGATTTCTGAAAGACTGGATCAGTTTTCAATGGTTTTCCATAAAGACTTGTAATGATGTACATACAACATGTATAAAGCATTTCTTAGACCAATCAAGTAACAAGCTACATTCCAAAGAACTTCAGCAATTAAGATTTTTCAATTAGAGCAAAAAACTAACGATTTGAATCATGTTTACCACCATGAGTTTTTATCAAAAGTGTGCTGGTATGTGCAAATGAAACAGAATGAGGTTAATACTGTCAAGAAACTGTATTTACTAAACAATTTAACAATGATTTTATCTTACCTGAGTGTGAAAATTTGAAATGGTGGTTGTTTCAATATCTTTCTTGCCCAGAATCTCCATTTTCACAGGAGTGTTGGGGAAATTAAAAGCAAAGTAGTCCAAGAAGTCTGGGAGATAAGCAGCCGCTCCATGCACTATTGCTAAAGCATAGTAAGCAGCATTTTTCTCATTTTCACTGAATGTCAAAGCAAGAAACTCCTCAGAAAATCTCTCCATCTCCATTGGAGACAAAAATGAGAGTTCATCCATGTAAGCATGAAGGACAAGTGCACCACCATTGGACTGGTGTTCCTCATGAATAAAGTTGCTAAATTTAGTACCTGTTTTTAAGAAATTTCTACGAATAGAATGTTCCTGGTGAGTCATAAAAGGTGTTTGTACTCCCTGGGGTACCCGATATTCTTGCATGCCCAAATTTAATCGGCACAGCTGTTCATCTTTCAGATACCTGAAGGACTCCTTATTAACTCCTGAAGTGCTATTTATTTGTCCTTGGGTGAGGATTTCCTTACTGATGCGGGTCAGGCCAGCACAGACGGTTTGTACTTCCTTATTGTACATTTTAAGGCGTCTTCCTCGCATATCTTCTCGGTGTTTCTTTTTCTTTTTCTTCTTTATTTTCTTCAAGACAAAATCATCAGCTCTCTGGGTTTTACCATTTTCATCTGGTGTTTCTGGCCACAATAATTAAAAAGAAGTTAGTTGCTAGGCCTAGTGTCAACACATAAACTTCTTATACGGTACTTGACCTCAAATTAAATGGCCTATTCTCAGTTTCTCTGAATTTGCCATGACAACTTACATGTTATAAAATGAATGAAATAAAGACCTTAAAATATGGTAATAGTTGGGGTTAAAAACTATGCTAAAAAGTAGACAATGAATATGTAAGCATATAGTTTAATACGACTTGCAATCAAAAGTAAAGGAAATATCCAACTAATCTCATATCTGCCATATTGCATGGAATATCTGTTCAGTGACCACTGTAAAATCTAAACTGAAGTTTATCATATTTTGCTATTATACATACAGGTAAATCAAACAAAAGCAAATTAAGCTGTAAGACACCATTTTGCCTACCAAACTGGCATAACTTTTCTTTTTTTGGCATTCTCATATACTATTGTTTAAGGTATAAATCGGTACAAACTCCATGGAGGACAATTTGGCACCCGCCAAAATGGGTATGTCCACCAAAATCCTTGAAAATACTTATAATTATCAGACCCAGAAATTCTACTCCCAAGTAAAAATTACCTAAGAAAATAACTGAAGATACACAAAAATATCCATGACAGTTATTTAGGGACTCCCCCTTAAATGTCTATCCTAAGTAACATGATGTTGATTAAATTCTGATACTTACATACTGACAAATACTACCCAGCCATTACAAGTTATACTACAAATGAAAAGAACTAATGAATTACAAGGTTATAAAATGCTTACATTGCCAATCTTCCAGGAAGCATTCTCTTAACAATTCATCCCTACCTAGTTCATCCCTACCTATTCCTACCCTGTGCTTCCTTAGCACTGTACTTCCCTATCACAGAACTTATCACAATCTATGTTATCACATACCTAATTTTTTACCTTTCCTCTAGACTGTAAGCTAGATTGTAAGCAATCTAAGGTCAGAAATATATATCTTACCTTTCTTTCTAACATCTAATGTGTATATAATACGATCCCATGTTTGTAACATTAAACAAATATTTATTAAGTACCCACTAAGTACCAGGGACATTTCTGGGGACTAGGGATATGGTAATAAGACAGACACAAGCCCCATTCTCTTGGACTTTACATCTAGTTTGGCAACAAAAACAAAGTATCAGTAAGCTACTCTAGATGCTGAGGAAACTTCTCTTTGGGAGGTAACTTTTAGGCTGAGTCCTAAATATTAAGACAAGCCAGGCATGTTCTCTAGGGAAAAACTTTTATTCCAGGGAGAAGCAAAGGACCTAAAGAGAGGAAAAAATCTGACTGATCTACACATGTTTTGTACACATATTACACAGAAAAGTACCTGAAGAAATACATATCCAAGTGCTAATGGTAGTTATACAGGCTGGTAGGATTATAAATATCTATTATAAATATCTATGTTTTCTTTTTGCTTATCTGTATTTTCTAACTTTCTATAATAAACACATACTACTTTTATAATTAAAAATTAATTTTTTTTTTTTTTAAATATTTTATTTATTTATTTGACAGAGAGAGAGATCACAGGTAGGCAGAGAGGCAGGCAGAGAGAGAGGAGGAAGCAGGCTCCCTGCTGAGCAGGGAGCCTGCCATGGGGCTCGATCCCAGAACCCTGAGATCATGACCTGAGCTGAAGGCAGAAGCTTTACCCACTAAGCCACCCAGGCGCCCACATGCTGCTATTGTTATTATAATTTTTTACTAATTTTCTCATTGTCATTCTCTCCACTCATAGAAAGGTATTTTCCTGAAAGATCAGAGGAAGTTATAGCATCCATAACTATACTTATCAGTTCTAAGAATTATTCCAGTGGATAACATATCCAGAGTTTTTTCAGGAGTACCATATTAAAATTAGTTTTCTATTTCATTTTGTCTACAATTTCTTAGCCCAAATAGGAAGTATGAATCTTTTAAGAAAATAAGTCTGGAAACTCTGAAACCATTTACAAATTGAAACCACAGCTATATACAGATAGAGATAGAAACAAATACTCTATACCCTTTCTTCATTTTGAAATGTCTATTGGGATAGTGGAGATAAATGCATGTGAAATGAACCATAAAAATTAATTTTTAAGGGGTTATCATGTATTGACAAACCCAAAATAGAATAGCATCTTTCATTTACTAGTTCAAAAATTTATCTAGCAAGAAATCTTTAGGATTAAATATCAGGTATAGTCCTGACCAACCTTTCAAGTTCAATGTGGTATTTACTGTACAGAATTTTTCCACCCAACAACAGTATTCCTGACATGATTCAAGTAATTCGGTGTTAAGACAGATACTCCAATTGATCCTATGACTACACCTGGGAAGAACAAATTCAATAAAATTTACAGTAAATAATTTTTGTGGTATAATATGCAAATATGATAGTTGTAGTACTCTATACAAAATCATTCCAAATCATTAAATATTGCAAGTTATGAAAAACTTCTAAAGAAAATATTTAAAAGTATAAATCAGAGACTTTAAAGTGTATAGATACCAAATGACTTCCATTCTGTTTAATATCTGTTTTTAAATAAAAAGAAAACCCTTCATTTGCACACATCACTTGTGATTAAACTGAGACCATACACCAAAATATACATGTAATCAGAATGCTTAAACTGGAAAGAGAAAAAGCAGTCCATCTTTTATTCTATATACAACTAAATCTTTGAGATTTTGTTAAAATGGTAACAGTCATTTATATTTCTTACCAAATAAAATTAAATGCTTTTCCCACATTAAAAATCGGTAATTTAGGCAATTCTCCCAAGCAACTAAATGTTAATGCCATTAAATACAAAGGTTAGACCAATTTTAAAAGTCATCTAATTACCCTCTGCTAAATGTTTTAGCAATTTCACAGAAAAAAAAAAAAAAGAAAAGAAACTATCTCTGAATAGATCTGTTATTTTAAGCTTCAGAGGAGGTATTTGGTATGCAGAAGATGAATTGTGACCTAGATCTGCTACTGAAATTAACACCAAGAAGGAGCTGCCTTGATTGTAACACATTTTCTATATTACTATCGGCTTACCAATGGTATTTCTAACATGCCCAAGTCTCTGTGGGTTTTATTCCAAACTCATTTATATGAGAACCACTCAAATCATCCAAAACGGGCCCATCAAAAAAACCATGGTACAAGGAAATGAAAAGGATCTTAAACTGATCGTAATCTCATATTCCAACAAGATAAGTTTAAAATATGAAATAAATGTCAATCTATCTCCTCACTAATCCTGTTCTTCAAATTTTGATTCTTACATAAGGCTGAATATAGAGAGCTCACCCTTGTTTATAGAGAAATTTTAGACCACTTGTGTCATACCAGCTAATGAATTTCAATGAATAAACAAAATTTACCTTTGAATCATTGTGACGACAACTAATTGAAAATGGCATACGTATACAAAGTTGTTAAAGGTTATTACAGTAAGTTAGCCCTTCTTGCACTATGAGAGTATTAAGGTTGCCTTGCCTTGAATTAAAAACATTAATTAGAGCGCCTGGGTGGCTCAGTCGTTAAGTATCTGCCTTGGGCTCAGGACATATCTCAGGGTCCTGGGATGGGGTCCCTGTCGGGAGTCTGTTTCTCCCTCTACCCCTTCCCCCCATTCTCTTTCTCTGATAAAATCTTTTAAAAAATAAAAATAAAAACACTAATTAAAAGTCAATGTCTTCGGAATATAAATGTATCAAATCAGTATGTTGTACACCTTACACAATGTTATATGTCAATTATATCTCCAAAAAAAAAAAAAGTCAAAAGTTTTCACAATCTTTCCATTCCTGGTTGACTGTTTTAGCTTACCAACAGAGAACATAGTCAGGAAGTAACACTTTGAGTATCTCCCTACAGTGCAAAAGCTAAGCTAAATTTTATTGACATCAGTTCTTTTACAGAAAAAAAAGCCAAATTACATCTTTGATTAAGGAAAGCTTTCACATATCAAACTGTGAGAGCAAACATAAAGAGAAGTATGTAAGTCTACAGAGGAAGATATATTTAACTGAGAAATTGCTGTCTTAAAGAAAAAAAGGTCATTCATTCTCTGTAACTAAATTAATGCATGACACTATCAATAAAATCCTCATTAGAACCCAAGTGTCCATTGAGTCATGAATGGATAAAGAAAATGTGGTGTGTACACACACACACACACACACACACACACACACACACACACACACACACACACACCCAATGGAATATTATTACTCAGCCATCAAAAAGAATGAAATTTTGCCATTTGCAGTGACGTGGATGGAGTTAGAGTCTACTATGCTAAGTGAAGTAAATCAGTCAGGGAAAGACAAATACCATATGATTTCACTCGTGTGGAATTTAGGAAACAAAACAGATGGACATATGGGAAGGGAAAAAAGAGAAAGGGAAGCAAACCATAAGAGACTTAATGACACAGAACAAACTGAGGGTTGAGGGAGGGAGGTGGTGGGGGAAGGGCTAAATGGGTGATGGGTATTAAGGAGGGCACTTGTTATGATGAGCACTGGGTGTTCTATGTAAGTGATGAATCACTAAATTCTACACCTGAAACCAAAATAAAAATAAAATCTTCACATGTGCTAATATTATCAACTATTAAATAGCATCACTTATTTACATCACTATTGAAAGTTCTCATTAATGCAAAAAAATCGCTTTTTCTATCACAAAACTTAAATTCTTATCACTATTCTCACACTTGAATTGTAACTTAGAACTGAAAGAAATGTAATATCCTCAATTCTTAAAAATCATGGTGACATTTTCAAAGCAAGTACAATGTTTTATATTTTTTTAATCATAAAAAAGAAAAGGACTAAAGTTGTTTTCTGAAAATAAATTTTTTAGTCTTATTGGGTGTCTTTCCCATTCCATATAAAAATCTGACTAAAAGGTCATTGTATGTTGATAACACTGCCTTACTTTACTCCCCATCCCTCCATATATATGCATTTAAATGTGGCTGGCTGAATTTGAATCCCTGTCCTAGTACTTCCTTCCAGAATATTACCTTTTGCAACTTAATTTCTTTGTACCTTATTCCTCATTGGTAAAATGGGGGAAAGTAACAGTACCTCCTGATAAAATCAGTGAGTAAACAAAGCACATAAAGCACTTAAAATAGTCCTAGAATATAACAAATATTCAATACATGTTAACTACTATTACCCCCAAAATAGTTGGATTGTAGAGGCAGTAGAGAGTGCTACACGAGCAAGTGCTTTAGAGTTAGAGAGACCTAGCTTAATGTCCCAGACCTACTACCTACTGCTTAAGGTCTCTGGGAACACTCATTAATCTCTTTAAATTTCCATTTTCTCTTCTTAAGATGTTAATTCTAGTATCTACCTCACTGAGCTCTTGTAAGGATTAAATAAGACAATAAATATAAGGACCTCATTATAGTACTGAACACACAATAAGTGCTCCCCATCTTTATTATCATTTTCACAATATTTAATACATTCCTTGAAATTATTGGCAATAACTCTGAGATATCAAAACTAGAGACAGAAGTTACTGGACCTAGAATACAATGTAGCATACTACAAGAGAATCTCATAAAGAGGACAAAAATCTCTGAAAGAGGGAAGAAAATTATTATTCACCAAGGGTCTACTAGTTATCATATAAGCTACCTCATTTTAATCCTCAAACCAGTAAAGAAGATACATAAGTCCATTTTATAGAGAAGAAAACAGCTTGAAATAAGATATGTTACTTATTGTAGGCCACAAAACTAGTTGGTGAAAACCAAGTTTCAAAGGCTCACCTTGTCGGATTCCAAAACTCACTCTTCCCATACACTATTACACTATACTTTTCCCTTCTGCTTTTTCTGTCAACTCTCTGCAACAATCCCATGAGATGATCAACTAAAATTACCTGGTTACAATTAATGGACTTGAGAAGGAGGAGGAGGACCTACAAGAATCTTCAATAAAGGGAGCATTACTTCATTCAACAATATTTTACTATATTTAATATAATGTAATAGTGCCCATTACATGATAACTCTGCATGATCGCAAAGATGGCATTATTTATGTTATGCAAAAATTTCATGCCCTAAAGACTCCCTCCCTCTCTCTGGGTAGGTAAGGAAAGTATCAGTCCCTAAAGTTGTTGCTCTGATAAATGAGATGATCTGTTTATTTCAGTTCTCTGTATAATCCCAAGTAATTCCTAACTCCTATCACCAAATAGGATCTGGATTTTAAATTCGCTCCAACAGCTTTCTAATGCCCCAAAAGCTTTCTGACGTCACAGAAAATTACAATTAGTTGTCTGAATTAGGGATACTACCTGTGACAGAAAGTGCACAGCTGGTCAAAGACAAAAAAATTTGAGAAAGGAAGGCTGATTCACAAGTGAATACAAAAGAGCAATACTGTCACTTAATGACACTAGAGAAAAGAGCTAGGGGGATTGACTACCCTCCCTTTCTTTTTTCTACAAAATATTAAAATATTGCTGAAATCGTAAGTTTACTAAACAAGAATTAAAAATAACTTTTGAACAAATATGTTCTATGCTTTTTACGAGCAACATGGGGAGAGAAAAAATTAAGACTTCAAAATACACAGGTAACTATCAGTTTAAGACTCAAGCCTGTTACTTATAAGAAATAATAATTTCTATCTCTTTATTTGGTTAACGGTCCAAATATGCTTAGTGAAAAATGAAAAGTAAAGCGGACAAGTCAAAAAAACTGGGTCCTAGATTCAATTCTTCACTTACTAACTAGAAAATCTTAAGCATGTCACTTCATCTCTTCAAAACTCATTTTAGTTCCCACTTTAGAGATGAGAAATTGTTGTTTCGACCATTTATGAGCAACTCCAAACATCTGGAATCTGAAATCTATGATTAATACATGAAGTTGGATTGAGTACAGCTAGACTGGTGTGAAGGAACAGGTCTTTCGGCAGAATGATCTATCTCAGAGATTGACAAACTTTCTATAAAGATTCAGAGAGCATAAGCTTAGCAGCCCACGTGGTCTATCTCAACTACTCTACTGTTCTAGTGTGAAAACTACCAGACAATATATTTGAATGAGTGGAGTGATGTTCCAATTTCTTTCTGGACACCGAAATTAAATTTCTTACCATTTTCATATGTCACCAGGTCTTCTTCAACCATTTAAAATACAAAGATCCTTATTTGACAAATCATACAAAAACAGGCAGTGGAACTGATTTTTTACAAATATGAAAAAGTAATCTAACGGAGGAAGAAAAATCTTTCAACAAAAGTGGTGGAACTGGAAACATGAACCTCAACCTGAACACCTCACACCTTACACAAATAACTCAAATGAATTAGAGATTCAAATGTAAAAGTTACCATTGTAACACTATAAGAAAAAAAACAAATGAAAATCTTTGGGACCAAAGCCTTGAGACCTTAGATTTGACACCAAAAGCATGATCCATAAAAGAAAAAAGAAAAAAATAATTAGACCTCGACAAAATTTACAACTTTTGCTCTGTAAAAGACCATGTTAAAAGGACAGAAACAAGCAACAAAAGTGAGAGGAAATATTTGCAAATAATATATCTGACAAAGGACCCATACCTGTAACATAAAAAGAATTCTCATAACTCAATAGTTAAAAAAAAAAAGCAAACAATTCAGTAAGAAAATGGGAAAAGACATAAAGAGACATTTTACTGATGAAGATATATGGCCAGCAAATGATGACCAAAAAAAGATGTTAAATATCACTAGCAACTAGGGAAATGTAGCTTAAGTCCATGATGAGGTAATATTTATTATACATCTATTAGAACACATAAAATAAAAATAGTTAACAATACCGGCTAATGGCAAGGATGTGGAGAGAGTGGAAATCTCATACATTGCTGGTGGGAATGTAAAATTGTGCACACATTTTAGAAAATAGTTTGGTAAGAACTTAAAAAAAAGAAAAAATAAACCTAAACATACATTTTTATGACCCAGCAATTGCATTCCCAGAGAAATAAATAAAAATTTACATCCACACAAAGACCTGAACATGAACGTTCACAGATGCTTTATTCTAATAGCCAAACTGGAAAGAGCCAAAACATCATTCAGTAGGTGGATAGTTAAAATGTGGTATATCTTTACCAGAAAATACTATTCAGCAATGAAAAGGGAGTGAGCTATCGATACATATAACTTGAATGGATCTGAAGGACATTATGCTGAGTGAAAAAAGCCTCAAAAGCTCACATGCTGTATTATTCCATTTATAACATTCTCAAAATGATACAGAGTTGTAGAACAAACTGGTGGTTGCTAGAGAATAGGGAAGGTGGGCAGACATAGTTGGTACCTAAGACTTTCAAGGGATTAGCACAAGGGGGATCTTTGTGGTAATGGAATAGTTGTGGATCTTGATCTCAGTGGCGGTTAAACTAATCTACAGGTGATAGAATGGCACAGAATTATACACACACCATTGTACCAATGTCAATTTCCTGGTGTTGATATTATACAATAGTTATGTAAGATGTAACCACTGGGAAAAACTAATGAAGGGTAAAAACTCCTCTGGGCTGTTTTCGCAATTTCCTATGAATATATAATTATCTCAAAATAAAAAGTTAAAATAGTTTCTGAAAATCTAAGGATAAGGGAGGGAAGACATAACTGTACATAACAAGGGTCTAGCCACTCCTTATTAATCTTGGAGTGTTTCAAGGAAGAAGCTTGATAAAATAACAAAAGGCAGTTTTGAAGTGCCTAATATCAGCCACTGTTTTAAGTATTTTCCACACATTGCTCCAGTTAATCCACATAAAAACCTTGTAAAACAAATACTACAACCCCATTGTACAGACAGGAAAACTGAAGGTAAAAGAGATTAAAGTAATTTGCTGATGGTTGAACAGTAAGTAGTAGAGCCACAAGTTAAACTTAACTTGACTCCACAGGTATGCCTCCTGCACACCACTGCAACAAGTATAAAGATGTCTGAAAAAAGTAAAGATATCCATCAAAGTGGGTGCAAAAGCCTGGATTAAACAAGGTTACGCCAGTTTGTTTTCTGTAGGGTTCTCAGAACTTTTGAAATGCCAGTATATGTCATGTATCTAGAAGGCTAGTGTATACAGTTTTTCCCCTATGTATAAGGTCAGGGAGTCCTTTCCCTGCAGAGTACATAATTCAGCAGTCCCTCACTCAAAACTTAAAATGTTTAAACTAGACTTATTATGGTGCTCCTTCTACAATACATACAAATATCAAATCGTTATGTAGTATACCTGAAACTAATATAACATTATATGTCTACTGTATTTCAATTAACAAAAAAAAAGGTAACACATTGAAATTACCAGATCTTAACCCACTTACTTCTTCACATATTGGCAAACTACAAATGTTTCAAGCTGTGCTAATATGGTAGCCACTAGCCAAAAGAAACTAGAATTAAATAAAATTAAAAATTCAGTTCCTCAATTACACCAGTCACACTTAAGTCTTCAAGACTTATTTCAAGGGTCACATATGACTGATGCTACCATATTGGACAGCACAGATATAGAACATTTCCATACCGGGGAAAGTTCTGTCAGATAGTACTGTGTTAAAGGTTTGTTTTTGTTTGTTTTTTGAAGAACATGGGGCCTGTGCAACCCTCAGAGAAGCACACTGTTGTTTATTATATGTGTACCTGCCACTATCCCACCATAAAAAGGGGCTAGATCAGAAATTTTTGATGGAGCTGGCTACTGCCATTCTGATGCCAAGGCATGGGGAATGGGTAAGCAAAGAAGGGGGAAAAGTAAATACCATAAAAAAAAAAAAGAAAGGAACAACAAGCTGCTGGGGTGGGGGTGGGGGCAGGATGCTTGAACTGGGATTCAAGGATCTGGGTTCTACTCCCTATTACACCAATTATTCATTAAAATAAAAATTCTTTTAAGTTTGTACTTGGTACTAATTAACTGTGACTTAATTAGACAAGTCTCTTCACTACTTTGGGCCTGGGTTTCCTCTTCTACAATATAAATCTGAACTGGTTGATATTTAAGATTCCCTCTACCTCTGTACGGTTAAACACACACACACACACACACACACATACAAGAAATGAGAAGACCAGAAATAAAAGACAGCAAGATCATTGCATACTGATGGTAGAAACTGGCAGTCCAGTGAGGTTAGCACAAGCTTTATTCCTGAAAATAACATCTGGATACCACCAAAGGAAGAAAGATTTCATTCAATTCAATAAATATTTATTGGGCAATTATTTGCAACAAACTGCACTATTTGGAAGTGGCACCACAAAAAAACTGATTAAGTCAAGACCAAGTATATGGAAGGAATCCAAGACATAAAACTTTAGATTGAAAGACTCTGTTCATTAACATGTAATAACGCAGCTGGCCCAATACTAAGAAATACTAAGATACTTGTATCTTAAAATCTTCTTGAGGAAATACAACTAAAAATTATATAAAACCCATATAAAAATCCATGGTATAATCAAAATTCCTACACCCCCCCACACACACAGAAAATACAAATAAATGCTATGTGTACTTGTGAACAGGAAGACACCAATTTTGGTAAACCTAATTTCTCCAGATCCCACATTTAATTGGGTAGTCCTACATCTTCTGGGTTCAGTAATTTTGACTTTAGTGAGGGTTACTGGAATTAAATAAATTCTCTTTTTTTTTTTTTTGGTGCCAGAAAGAATAAATTGCAACTGGAATTCTTGCTTCTAACTATTCACTTACTGCACATTTCCCACTTTTCACGGACACAGTTAGTCCTATTTCCTAGGATCAAAAGGGAGAGAAAGCCTTCCCCAACCCGCTTCCCAGAATTAAGATTTAATATAAAAATTAAAAACGATTTCACCTCCGGATAAAAAAGAACCGTTACAAACTACGTTTGATATTTTACCTTGCAGAAGCTAAAGCAACCTGTAAGTCGAGTAATCTCTGTAAGAATTCAAACTCGTTAAAGTCCCACACCATACCCGTGAATATTTTGAGCCTAGGAGAGTGAATAGTAAAGATTTCCACCAAAGATAACAAAAAAGGATTTTAGCGACAGGTCTTTACTTTAGAAAAGCAGTTTTTTAATACCCTAGCTACTAATCCCACGCCAAGGACCGCGCGGCGCGGAAACCCTGGCGAATTTGAAAACAAACGTTGGTAAAGGCTCGGGGTGAAGGGCGGGGGCGGGGAGGGGGAGCCTGGTAAGGGGGTTAGTAACTGACAGCTCGGCCTCGAAACTAGAAGCCTCAAGTAGGTCAGGCTGTGTCAACGGTGTGAAATCCAGAGTCCACCCCAGGGGGCTTAAGGGAGTAGAGCAGCAGGAGGTAAGTAGGGGTTGGCGTCCCTCAGTGCTAAAGGGGCGGGATATCAGAACTGAGAGAGACCTAGAGCCCAAGCTCGGGGCAGTTCGCCTGCTCTCACCTCTCTTGGGGGCCTTGATCAGAGGCACCCCTCCGGTCCTCTCGCCGTTTTCCTGCTTGTCCTTGTGCTTGAGATCGCCAGGAACGCAGGAGCTGGGGTCACCATCGGAGCCGCGGTGGTGATGGTGCTTGTGCCGCTCCTTGTGGCCCTTATGCTTGGGCCCGGCCGCGCTCACCGTCAAGGGAGAGAAGGTGAAGAGGGCCGAGGTGCCCGGGGCCGGGAGAGGGGCAGCGACAGCGGGCCCGGCGGGTGCCAGAGAAGGTGGCGGCGGAGGCGGCAGGAGCAGAGGCTCAACAGGGCCTGGGACGGTTGGGGCTGCATTCGTTGGCGGCAGCGGCCCGGGATGTTGGCGGCTGCGACGCCGCCGGTGAGGGGGAGCGAGAGGGGGGTCCTGGCTCGGCCGCCCCCGCTTCTCCTGAGACCCCCCACTGCTCGCTCGGCGCTGCCGCTTCACTCCCCGCGGCGAGACCCCAGCATGGGGTTTCTCCTTCCCTTCTTTGTCCGGCTCCTCCTGCGCCGCCACCGCCCGTACTACGCGCACCGCTCCGACCTGCGCAGCCATTTCACCCACAAACACACATTTAAATGGCCCGACCGCCCCCCCGTCCGCGTATCGCGCAAGCGCCGCCCGCGCAGGGCCCGCTGGGCATTGCAGTCTCTCCCCCGCCCTCCACTTCTCGGCGGTTCTTCCTCCGGAGCTGAACATGCCGGAAGCCGCTGTTCCCAGCCCTTCTCCGCAGGCCTCTCCGAGCGAGCTCTATTGTAAAGCACCGTGGGCGGCGCAGAGCCTCATGGGAGCGGTAGTTCCCTCGCGCCTCCGCCGAGTCGCTGGCTCTGGGAGCGGAGGAGCGGGAAGAGAGCGTGCGCCGAGTCACGCTTCGGGCTGCGACGCAACCGCCGGGGGGCGGAGAATTGCCGCCAACCGCCTTAACGGCCGGAACAATGTCAGTGGTTTCCAGGGTCTGTCGGCGTGTTTCCACTATCGTGTTCGTGTGCCCCTCCGTCATTTTACACGGAGTCGGTGGTCTCCATAGGTACTTCTAAGTTTCGTAGTCCTCTCATAACCTTTGTGAGGTGGAAGAATCTGCGGCCTTTTATCTTTGGACTAGCGGTGAAACGAAGAGGAAAGGGGAACTGGATCGTATGTAAAATGAGGACGATTGGGGTTTAGAATCGAACGGGGCCGCAGTGGAGACATTTTTTTAACCTCTTCGTGGGCACCGCTATGGTTACAGCTCCAGGCGTAACAAGGCAGGTGCGAGAACGGCCCGGGAGGCGGGTGAGCGCAGCCCCACCTCGCCTTCGAGCCGCGTCCCTTCTAATGCCCGGAGCGGTAGCGGCCATCCTTCATGTCGAATCCATCCCCACAGTGACGAAAGGATTCTAGGCGGAAAACCATGTTTTTAAACTTTTTTTAAAATAAGGGTTTTTTCCAAGTCGCAAGTATAAGGGTGCATAAATTTGAGAAGTGTCTCTACCACAGAATATTCCCCAAACCGTCAGTGTTCACCAAGGTTGCTGCACGGAAATTCATTCACAATTCCATCGTCAAGATGTTAGATTTTATCTAAGATTCTGTTCACATATTTGGTCCTCGATAAAGATCTTTGGGATTAGTTGATTACAGTGAAGTACTCAGGAATACCACTAGTGCCCGGAGAAGTATTCAGCCACATGAACACTAAAGTTCGTTTTTAAAAACAAAGTTTATTTAGCACCTATTGTGTACATCGTACTACAATAAACAGGTTAACGTATCCAGTTTGCCCTATCATTGGGCTTCCTAATGAAAGATATTGGACAACAAATGCTGTTGAAGTATTTCATGTTTCTGAAAGTTAAAAAGAAACTTGTCTAAGTTTTGAAGACTTACTCATTAGGAGAACTCGGGAATCCTCTTACCATCCCCACTAACTAATCCCCACTAACACTTGTTACATAAAATCAGATTTGAAAACTCAGATTTTCTAAAAATAAGGCAGATCCATGTTCATAGAGAAAATTTTTTAAACCTCTGGATATAAGTTGCACATATTTATGTAGAACCTTTGAAATGAAAAATGCTATCAGAAGATAGCTATTTTGCTGATTATTCTTCTAGATTTGGTAACCAAATAACTTTCGTTAAAACTTATCAGATATGGGGCGCCTGGGTGGCTCAGCGGTTAAAGCCACTGCCTTGGGCTCAGGTCATGATCTCAGGGTCCTGGGATCGAGGCCCACATCGGGCTCTCTGCTCAGCAGGGAGCCTGCTTCCTCCTCTCTCCTCTCTCTCTGCCTGCCTCTCTGCCTACTTGTAATCTCTCTCTCTGTGTCAAATGAATAAATAAAATCTTAAAAAAAAAAGTAATTAAAAAAAACTTATCAGATATGTAGTTGAACATCTTGTTAGGAGATATATCCAAATACAGAAATTATTTTATTTACATATTTTATTCTCTTAAATATAACTTCTCCGTTTCTTACTATTCTAGTTTTCCACCTTTGGGAAGATGTGCAAGGTATACTCCATTTAGGCAAAAATAATTCCCAAGGAATAGTCATTGTCACAAGCACAGGTCAGATTTTGTGAAACACTTTCTGTAGTAAATTCTGGCAATGTAAACATTCAGTTGAGATCTAATTCTTAAAAATATTTTGAAGTTTATATTTATGTAGAAAAGTAGAATAAAAATAACTTTAATAATGAAAAATAGGTCCATTCTAAAAGTTTTTCATACAGTGTTCTCTACATAAGCTCAAGTGACAAATTTATTTCATTTCTAGCCTAATATGAGATGAAAATGTAAAATTTCTGACACTTATTTGAATATTCTTTTCTAATATTGCTACTAACACAATATCTCCATTGTTGAAATTATGAATATGGAAACCTTATTTTAGCTAATAGTATTTTAGTTCTCTTATTTGCAGATGCACTTGCAGCCTATATTCCAAAGTTGTGTTAAATATTCCAAGTTGGTGGTGGTTTCCTTGGTCCTTTGGGTTTTGAAAAACGATTTGCAAAACCTGAGAACAAAAATAAAATTAAGTTTTTTAGTATAGAAATAAATACTTATATTTTAGACCATATTGTAACATACTCAAGTACATGGACTTTTTTTCAAAAAGTTAGGCAACATCTTTGATTATCCTAATAGATTGTAAAGGCATAGTACTTAAGTTAATGCTTAAATGATGACAGATTACTAATATTTTAATTTTGTAGAACACTTACAAATTTAATAAGGGTAAAAGATGAAGAACTCTGGTTATAGCAGCCTTTGGTAATTCAACATATACAGCTGACCCTTGAACAGCATTTTCTTTAGCATACATATAGAGAGATGTGTATATATATATATATATATATATATATATGGCAAACAAAATATGTGTTAATCAGCTGTTTATGTTATGGATAAGACTTCTGAGCAACAGTATGCTATTAGGAGTTAAAGTTCTGGGAGATTTTAAGTTTTGCAGATTGTCGACTACATAGGGGGCAGGGGGGCATTCCTGTCCCCCATATTGTTCAAGGGTCAACTGTAATATCCTTTTTTTCCCAGTTTTATTGACATACTATTGACCTATAACGTATGTAAGTTTAAGGTATACAACACGATGATTTGATACACATATATATTGTGAAATGATTAAAGCTAAATAACACCATCATCCCATCATAAGATTACTATTTTTTCGTGGTGATGACATTTATGATTTACTCTAAACTTTTCAAGTATATAATACAGTACTGCTATAATTATCATGCTGTACATTAGACCCCCAGAACTTACTCATCTTACAGCTGGAATTTTCTACTCTTTGACCAACATCCCTCCATTTTCCGCAGCCACTGGCAACCACCATTCTACTCTAAATTTCCATGAGTTTAGCTTTCTTAGATTCTGCATATAACTGAAAACATACAGTATTTGTCTTTCTCTAGCTGACTTATCTCAGTATAATGCCCACAAAATTCATCCATGTTGTCTCAAACAACAGGATTTCCTTTTTTTATGGCTGAATAATATTCATATATATATGTACATATATATATGAAATGGATATACACATATTTTCTTCATTCATCTGTCAGGTGGAGACTTAAGTTGTTTCCATGTCTTGTCTATTTTAAATAACAGTGCAATGAACATGGGGTGCAGATATCTCTTCTGAAGTAATGATTTCATTTCCTTTGGATATGTACCCAGAAGTAGGATTGCTGGATCATATGATAGTTCTATTTCTCGTGTTTTCAGAAACTTCCATACTGTTTTCCGTAATGGCTATACCAATTTACATTCACACCAGCCTTAGACAGGAGTTCTGCTTTCTCCACAGCCTAGCTAATACTTGTCTTTTGTCTTTTTGATAATGGCCATTCTGACAGGTATGGTTTTGATTTGCATTTCCCTCATGATTAGTGATATCAAGCATCTTTTCACTTACCTTTTGGCCATGCATATGTCTTTTTCAGAAAAATGTCTATTCAAGTCCTTTGCCCATTTTTTAATTGAATTGTCTGTTTTTTTGTTTTTTGGGTTTTTTTTTAAAGATTTTCTTTATTTATTTGACAGAGAGAGAGAGAGATCACAAGTAGGCAGAGAGGCAGGCAGAGAGAGAGGAGGAAGCAGGCTCCCCACCGAGCAGGGAGCCCGATTCGGCCTCGATCCCAGGATCCTGAGATCATGACCTGAACCAAAGGCAGAGGCTTTAACCCACTGAGCCACCCAGGTGCCCGAATTGTTTGGTTTTTTAAGTAATATCCTACGTCTGTATCTTTTCACCCACCACACACTCATTTAAAAAAAAAAAACTGAGAAATTTCAATTTCAGAAAAATAAGCACTGTTGTTTTAAAAAATTATTGTATTAAACTCAGTTACATTTCTACTTCAGCCCAGACAGCACTCAATTTACTAAGATAATTCTGTTTGAAAAGCTTAAAAAATAAACTAATAAACAATCCTGAAAAATGACGTAGTTAATCACTTTTACTTATTTGTCTCCTCAAACACTCTTCTCTGCCCGCCCCCACTACAAAAGGAGGAAAACAAGGAAATTTTGTACCACCAATGAAAACTATTTCTGGGTCATTTCAAAAAGATTTGCAGGTTGATAACATTGTGTCTTTATCACTTCAACATAGGACTTTTCTTTGATGAGGGTAAAATTTTCAAGGTACTCTGACACAGCAACTTTAGGCACTCAGATTGAACAATGAAAGCTTTGAACAGAACTGATGAAAACATGAGATATTTGTGAAAGCATCTAGCACAATGCCTGGCACATCATAACTACTTAAGTGTTGCTTCAATCAGAACTACAAAAACACTATACCATAACTAGAAGAAAAGGAGAGTATGGAAAAGAAAAGAATATTGGGCGCCTGGGTGGCTCAGTGGGTTAAAGCCTCTGCTTTCGGCTCAGGTCTGATCTCAGCGTCCTGGGATCGAGGCCCGCATCGGGCTCCCTGCTCAGCGGGGAACCTGCTTCCTCCTCTCCCTGTCTCTCTGCCTGCCTCTCTGCCTACTTGTAATCTCTCTCTCTGTGTGTCAAATAAATAAATAAAATCTTTAAAAAAAAAAAAAAAAAGAAAAGAATATAAAAGCAAGAACCCTACTACTACTAAATTTAATAATAGAACCATTAAATTTTACACCTGAAACTAAGAGTACACTGTATGTTAATTAACTGGAATTTAAATAAAAACTTAAATACCAGAAAAAACATTAATAATAGTGATGTTAAAAAAATGGGGGGAGAAGCACACAACCAAGTTCATGTACATTTTACCCCTTTGAGTGATAGAAAAGAGAAGGAAAAATATTTCAGGTTAAATGGCTTCATATAGGGTGCCTGGGTGGCTCAGTGGGTTAATGCCTCTGCCTTTGGCTCAGGTCATGGTCTCAGGATCCTGGGATCGAGGCCCGAATCGGGCTCTCTGCTTGGCAGGTAGCCTGCTTCTTCCTCTCTCTCTGCCTGCCTCTCTGCCTGCTTGTAATCTCTCTCTCTCTGTCAGATAAATAAAATCTTTTAAAAATAAATAAATAAATGGTTTCTTCTACATAGTCACAAGCTCATCTATTCAGTCTGGATAGCTTGACTATAACCCAAGTGGACAGAGAATAGAAGTAAGAACATAATATAGAAGTACTAAGTATCTGAAATTAAAGGAATACCTACGTTCAGTCTTTTTCATTGATCAATTCTGAATAGTTTGGAACAATAGTGAGCTATTCCTTTTTTTTGCATGTAAGCCAATTCAGGAAAAATAAAAATGTTTATAAACCACAAAATTTTTAAGTCACATTTAGATATCTTTTTAAGGAAAATATTACTGAAATTTATTTTGCTTCTTTTCTAAAAAAGAGCCAATGAAAGAGTTGTGCTTTTAAGTAAGTAAATATTCAAATCTAAGCATATTTGAGGAGAGAGAGTATGGAGGGAGCTCCCTAATATTTTATCTTCATATTAGATCACAGACTGTGGTAAAGTTAGATGGGTCATGAGTTACTCAAGTGGTATCACGGATTAAGAAAAAGGGAAGCAAGGGAACATTTGTGTTCCAGGCAAAGTTTGGTGCTTTTTTCACATATTTTCATATATTATATATGAATATATATGAAATATTTTATATTGCTATACATAATAATCTATATGAACTTTTTAACTAAATGATTTCCTAGGAACAATAACTTCTTTTTTCCTAACATTTTAAATCTTAGAATTAGTATGATCCAAATAAAATTTTCCAGCCCAAGAAACATATCCAGAGATTCTAGTTAAATATTTGGCAAAGGTGGAATGAATAGAGACCATAATCCAGGTGTGGCAGAGATTGCTACCTTTCCACCAAAATCTTCCCTTGCTTCTTCAGGAATAGAATTGTGTCTCAGCAACTGTCTCCCTAGCATTATTACAATTCCCAGTCACTCTTGCAATTTAGATGCAGCACATGTCCAAATTCTCTTCAAGGGAATGTGAGATGACATGATGTTGCTACTTCCAGGCCAGTACCTAAAGACCAGAAGAGGAGGCCACACCTCTTACACATTTTCCTCTAATCTTCTTGCCATGTGCAATCTGGATGTGGCAGCAACCCAATTCTAACCATACAAAAAAGGATAATACCATAGAGCAGCAGTTCTCAAGGTCTTGTCCTAGGGAATCTTAGGGGGCTTCCAGACCATTTCAGGGGTTCTGCTTTTTAGGTAATAATTTTTAGTAATAATAACCTACATTAATTACTATATTTCTTATAAAAATTTGTAGTATATGTGATACTATCTTAAAGAGTATCATGAATTTATGTCATAGAATAACAGGATGCTTAAAATAATATAAAATTATTTTAAGTTTATATTAGGGGCAGTGGGGCAAACAATTCCTTTAAACTGTCAGAATTGTGCTTTAGTTACTATGTAGAATGAGCAATATAAGATTAGATAGCAGCTATTGTTATTATCATACTTGTGTATTTTTTATAACTTTTATTATATATGAACTGGAGAATCATAGCATCTCAGAATTTCTTCATTTGGCTTTGGCTAGTCACATTCATTTACTACAGGCCAACAGAGTCTTTTGGTTACCTAGGTTCATTTTCTGCTATGCTAGGCATTTCAGTCCTAGGTAAGATGTTAAGAGGTAGCTAACATCAAAAATGAAAAGATAAACTGTATGCAAAGAATATAAATATAAGGACCTATATGTCAACCTTGAACCATACTTAAGGTTGTATCATACTATAAATATTTTTTTTAATTCTCAGAAAATAACACACATACCAAAATTCAGAAAGGAACTGGAGCAATTTGACTGAACAGAGTCTGCAGGTTTGTGTGGTGGGGAAGAATTACAGATACCTAGAATCAAAAGAAAAAATTGTAAGGGAAAAAATGAAGGCAGACTCCAATTACTGTTTACCAGACCACATAATTTTGAAATTAAACTTTTGCTCTGAAGTAATACTCCCAAATAAACATATTACTATATAACATAACAAAATATAGATGCTTACAAATGGGTTAACACTATAATCTCATTTTTGTGTGGGTATTTTTTTAAAGGGTTTTTTTTTTCCTTTGGAAACAGATTGTCTAGTAAATCCCAACACTAAAGAGAAATCACCAGAGTATTCAGAAATAACACCCATCACATTGTGAATCAACTTCTTTGGGGATTCACATTGGTTTTTTTATTTCATTTTACTTTGCACTCTGATTACTTTTTTTTTTTTTTTTTTTTAGAGAAAGAGGGGGGGGGGGGNGCAGGGGAGTGGGGAGGAGGAGGGGCAGAGGGAGAGGGAAAATCGTAAGCAAGCTCCATGTTGGATCTGAGTCAAAATCAAGAAGATGCCTAATCAACTGAGCCACCCAGGTTCCCCTGCACTCTGATCACTCCTAGCACGTTTTTAAATAATTTGTTTTGCACATTAGCTCATCTCTGGCACATCTATGGTTTTTCTTACAGTATTCTTTACTCCCAAATATATTGCTTCACTTTCCAGCCTATCTTTTTCACACTATAGATGATTCTAATTAGGCCCAGAATCTCCCAAAAGCATTGTTATATCACTTTGTTTTGCTATTTTAGCTACTTACAGGTAGGTTTAAAAATATGTTTCTCTTCCCAGCACCTTAATATATTCATGTAACAGTTTCTGCCCAATTTTAAAAACAATCCAGTGAAAGCATCATCCACATTTTACATACGCACTACTTAGCAGTGAAAAAAGATGATTTTAGGTTTGTATAAACCTTCTATAAGACTTTATGTAATAAGAGCATATGATTAGGGAGAAATTATTAAATATTTACCTTTTTTGGTTTTCAACATTTTGAGTGTACAGTGTGAGGACTGCATCCATGTTTGTAAACATGTGCCTAATGCTAGGATTCAAGAGAAGCTCCCCTCTTCATGGAGGTACTTGAGTATGAATCACTAGAGCACATAGTGAATTTCAATCAGATTCAATTAAAACATGTGTTTATTGAATGCCAATTATGTGCCAAGCGTTGGGCTAGGCACTCAGGATAGAGACATGAAAAAGAAGTGAGTGAAGGTGAGAAATTCAGGACATATCAAAATCATCACTAAACTGCATATGAGCTGAGAGTAGTATACATCCTTCAGAAATAAAACAATTGTGCCAAAAGGGAATGTTGTGGGGTTTTGTTTTTGTTGTTGTTTTATCACAGGGGACAAAGAGTCTGCAAATATATCAGAGGGAACATCTATTTTGCATACTGTCTTGTTACAGTTTGGTTTGCTTTGTTTCTTTTTCAAAATGGCAGTGCCATATGGTTGATCTTAATATACTTGTAAGTACCTAGTT
Source organism: Ailurus styani (assembly GCA_002007465.1). Lineage (NCBI taxonomy): Eukaryota > Metazoa > Chordata > Mammalia > Carnivora > Ailuridae > Ailurus > Ailurus styani. The sequence goes on along the minus strand of LNAC01000256.1, from coordinate 1,429,230 downwards.
TTGTTAAGTTATTATATAAATAAGACTGACTATCCTACAATTTACTTTTCTCTCTTAATGACATATCTTGGTTTTCTTCTTATGGCAGCTCTAGTAGAACTATATTATGTCACAGATATTTTTATGCTGCCTGCCCAGCATTAATTCCTCCTCCTCCTGACAACAGAACTTGAATTTTCCTTTAGGAAACCACCCCTCCCTAATTTTCAGCTCCCATACATCTGGTGAAGTTGATTCTACTCTTAGATCAAGGAACTGACCTATGACTAGGGCTAATTTTCAGTGGTACATTGCTATAATCATACCAGTTATTTGGGTCTGACCTCATTTCTTATTGGTCAGTGTCCATGTGCAACAATTGTTAAATATTTTAATAACAGTTAACAGTATGACAGTATGACACTGCTCTGCTTAGTCAGAATATACTGGCAATAAATTGATTCAAGGATGGGCAAATGAACTAAACCAAGACAATCAGGCCCAATCAGCCCTAGTCATCAGACTGTTGCTTGAGCAACCAGGAAAGAGCTCATTTTTTCCATCACAAGCCTGAAACCACATGGTAAAAGCCTCCCCATGAATGAGCAAACACAGAGTAAAACAAAGCTGGAGATATGGAATAAGATTAGGTCCTGATTATATCATTTGAACTCTTGGTTACAGGCCAGTGAATTCCCCTTTTCCGCTTAAGCTAGTTTAAGTTGGGTTTTCTATCACTTGCAACTGAAGGATACCTGAGTAATGTTTCCCAGCAAAAGTAGGCATCAGGCATCATGGTTGATGACTTCAATTCTTGTCAGCCTATAATTCAGTCTCTACACAGCAGCCAGCGGGATCTTTTTAAAAAACAGGTCATGTAACATCTCTACCTAAAGCCCTTCAATGACTTCCCATTGCACTTAGAATAAACCAAACTACTTAATGTGACTTGTAATGATTTAACTACCTTCTCCCCCACCTCCACCATCTTGTCAGCCACACTTTACTGCTCTGTCCTCTTGATACATGCAGCTGTGATGACTTCCTCTCAGTTCCTCCAACACACCGAACTCATACCTCAGAGCTTGCATATGCTGTTCCCTCTCTCTGGAGGGCTCCTCTCCCCACTCTTCTGGATGGCTACCCCTTCATGTCTTGGGTTTAATCATCACTAAGAAAGGGCCTCCTAGACCACTCTTTATAAAACAAATCCCCTTTGTTATTCTCTCTCATAGTTACCCTCTTGGTTTCCTGCACAGCATTTATCACCATGTGTTAGTATGTACATGTCTGTGAATTGTTTAATATCTGAATCCCTCACTAGACTTAAGTTCCAAAAGGCATAGCCCAATACCTGTTGTGTTTGCCATCACATACCCAGTGCCTTACAGAATGCCAAGCACACAGTAGGTAGGCACTCAATGAATATTCGATGAATGAATAACATTATGCTTAAATGCAAGCATAAAACAACAGATGAAGAATCCTCATTTTATGGAAAGTAAGACCAGCTATAACTACAGACCAGTTAGAGATCCAGGCTAAAGGGAGAATATCTGGACTTCAGGGATCATGAACCATCTGGAAGGGTAAAAGGACACATACCCAAGTACAGGCAGATAAATCTGAAGCTTCGGGATATTTTGAGGGCCAGATATTATTCTTCATTTAAGGACAAAAGACCAGAGGATGAAGGCAACTGAGAAATTGAAATTAGCTTAGATCTAGAGAATGATCTAGGAGGTCTTATTTAGAAATAAGACTCAGAATCTCTGAGAGTCTCACATATTGAATCTATGCCAACCTAAATTTACCTGAAGTTTCTGTGTCTTTGATATCCCCAAGATAGGGTTGGAGCTATACAAAAAAAGTCTCTCTCTCTCTCTCTCTCTCTCTCTCTCTCTCTCATTTTTTTTTTTTAAAGATTTTATTTATTTATTTCACAGCGGGAGAGAGATCACAAGGAGGCAGAGAGGCAGGCAGAGAGAGAGAGGGGGAACCAGGCTCCCCGCCAAGCAGAGAGCCCGATGCGGGCCTCGATCCCAGGACNATCATGACCTGGGCCGAAAGCAGAGGCTTTAACCCACTGAGCCACCCAGGCGCCCTCTCTCAATTTTTTTTTAAGAGAAAGAAAAAGGTGTTTCATAAGCTAAGCTGTTCAAACCAACCTGGCTAGCTACTCAAGGCAGTCACTTCTTTGCTTCAGGCTGTTTTATTTCCCCTGTTTTATACTATAGTTTTCTCTGAAATGTTTAAATTCTCTTTTGACTCACATTAGAGGAAAGAGTATATTTTCCAATCATACTTTAGTCATCATAGGTGAGAAATCCGTTCACTTCTAAGATCAGGTGTAGTGTCAATGAAAGCAGGCTAGCAGAAGTTTATTGAAAGGGAAGTGAAGAGAAAACTTAGCAGAAATAGGTAAGATTCAATTATAAACCTTCTTAAATCGACAATACCATAAATTATGTTTTTTCAGGGCTCTTTGTCCCTCCCTATAACACCAGTGTAATGCCAAATAGCTGTTTGGTCCGATGATTAACCAAGTGGCTCAAATTTATAAAAAGTATATCACTATGTTTTTTTAAATATACTTTGTAGTTATAAATAAGAATTTCTCTGATAATCAATTTCCCCCAGTTTCTGGAGTCTTGCGGTTTTGTTTTCATTACAATATAGCAAAAAATAATAAGCAACAGACTTTTATTACTAATAATACTTGGGAAAATGGAAACGTGTCAATACTTTGCTTCTTTCATTAAATCAACACATTTGTTTCACAATATGCTTTGCTGTGACTATTTTCAAAGAAAATACATCCAAGGTTAGACTGCTAGGAATTTTAAATAACATACTTGTATAACAGCATCTCAGGATGGGTGGAAAGTGCCAAACATCATATTATTATTCCTGTCTGTTAAACACAAACTCCCCTCCCCTTACTCGCTTCCAATATTAGCATTGTGGAGTCTCACACACTACAAGACCCAGGAGTGATCGTTCAGACACAAAGGGCTCTAGCAAGGCTCTGTATAGGAATAATATTGTTAATGTTTTTACAGAGTGGTTATATAAGGAAAATTACATAATTGTGGAAGTGTATATTCTAAAAAACAAGTAAAAAGACACTTACTCTTTTTCACATTTCTCAAAATTTTCAAACTCTACAAAAATGAAAAGGAAAATGTTACTTTTTTCTTGTTTTCCTATGAAAGCCAAAATACTTTAATCAAGTAGAAATATAGATTTGAGTTGAAAGGGTTAATTTCCTTAAAAATAGCCATCAACTGCACAAAATTATTTTTTCATCTTGCTATTTTAATTTAGTGCAAAGTCTCCATTTGATTTTATCTTGCCACTTTTTCCCGTCCACATAAGAATCACTCCATGTATTTAGAACGAGTGCTATCAAAATATCAGAGAAAAAAGGAGTTCCTAGTTTTCTTCTTTATTAGGACCGTTGTAGGAACCACAATGGCTTCTGAAGATAGCTGTGATACCCAGGCATTCCCATTCTAGCCAAGAACTTCTGCCAATCATACTCTGAACTAAATTTACGAAGGTCCACTCCATACTGTTACCATGCTTCTCCTTCTAGTCAGCAAAACCACTCTGCCTCCTTTATGGTGAAGTCCCTAACTTATCTCTTCCAGGAACCGACCCATATTTCTTCTTTTCTTCGCATACCTCGGCATATATGTTTTTAATCTGTTTCATGGTATTTTGTCCTTTCTGATATCTTCATGTTGTTTCTCATTATAGGGATTCTATTCCAATGGATTAACTGTTCTCTATTCAAGGACAGGTAGATATCCTTTAGGACATTTCTATTTTCCTAACATCTAACAGAAGTGTACTTATCTATATAATAGACATTTAATAAGTTCTTTTTGGAGGGAATTTTTTAATTTAAATTTTTTAAATAATTAATTAATTTATAATTCAAAATATCATAGTCAAAATGCTCTCATCTTTGTTCTCCATCTGCCCAGTTTCTGACCCTTCCTCTACAGATAACCATTATTGTTCATTTCTTATGTATCCTTCCAGAGTCATTTATAACATACAATATAAATATAGATCATATTTTCTACCACTTAAGGAAAAGTTAATATAAATAAATACACTGAGAGAGTCCTCATTCCTTTTTTAACTTTTTAAACTATATAGTATTTCATTATATGCATACACTATGATTTATGACTTATTTAATCAGTTACCCTAATGATTAACAGTCTTATTCCCAATCAGCTATTCTTATAAATAATCTAATATTCATTTTGATTCTGGCAACAGGGGAGAGTGGAAGGGTGTGAACACCTTCAGAAATTAAAAGACTCTGGCATGTTTCTTAAAACTCCCATCTTTTTTACCTTAGTCCTTGTGAAACCCTTTCCAGGAGTCTTCAATGTCTGTTTTGAAGATGTTGAAATTTCCGTGGTATCAGGACAGCTAGTAGAATAAGTCTTTATAGGCTGAGCTTGCATACCTTTAAAAAAAACTTTTTGTTGCATAGCTTTTTAAGCCTTTGCGATATATATAGTTATATATTCAGTAATCCTTAGCTTGGCTTTTTTATGCATTATTTTTACAATACATTATGGTTTTTTTAATGTATTATTTTTATCTTGTTTAATCATTCTTCATTCCTTTACCATTTAGGTCCTACTTTATTGTTAATCTTTTAGCAGTCTCATTTTTATAGCTTTTTTGAGAGGAATGTACTAGTCACTTACAATCTTCATCAGCAAGAACGAAGGACTCCAGGGTTCTTTCTGGGAGTGGAGGTGGGGGTGGAGAAGAACGATCTTGATGTAGATCTGATCAGAAGAGCAGACAACAAAAGAAAACAAAACAAAAATCCATCAATTAAACATTAGAAGTCAAAACCCCTTTTTGGCGTTGTATGACTTTCCAACTTTTCAATATTAACCTACAACAAGCAAATAAATAATCTGAACAATAACTGGAGCCTCAAGAATTTTGTTGTTCTAGCTTTTTAGCCAATAGGCCTATGATGCATCAAAACCTTGTACTCCCTTAGAAAAGTAATTTTCCAAAGAAATTGAACTTGAAATTAATCAAGCTTCTAGTTCTAACTGCCATTTTACATAGAATCCTGGGGATAGTGTAATATGTTAATAAATAAAACCATAAGAATATAAACAACAAAAATCCAGAACATTCACAGTCTTTAGGACAAATGACCCACACCCTTCTACAAATAAATGGCATGAGGGAATAAATAGGAGGGAAAACTGTTACAGATTTTAAAAGACTTAACAAGGGCACCTGGGTGGCTCAGTGGGTTAAAGCCTCTGCTTTCGGCTCAGGTCATGATCTCAGGGTCCTGGGATCGAGGCCCGCATCGGGCTCCCGGCTCAGTGGGGAGCCTGCTTCCCCCCCCCTCTTTCTCTGCCTGCCTCTCTGCCTCCTTGTGATCTCTCTCCCTCTGTGAAATAAATAAATAAATCTTTAAAAAAAAATAAAAGACTTAACAAATACATAAACCAAAGGCAATGTGTAGACTTTGAACCCAGATGCATATAAACCAACTGTTAGAAGACATTTTCGAAGCAATTTGAGAAAATTGAATAAAATCATATTAAGGGATTATTGTTAATTCAATTGATGTGACAATGCTACTATGGTAGGCTTAAAATGTGTTTGGGATTTTCCATGACATAAAGAATTTTAAATAATAGAGCTATTTTCCCACAATATAAGTCCAAAGATACAAAGAGTATATGATAATCTCATTATACAGTGCTGAGTATAATTACATATTATATTAATGTCTTTTGAAACTGAAAATGTGGCTGAGTGCTAGAGTTTCACCTATCTTTGGTCTTTCGGTTCTTTAGGCCTTAGGAGTTGTCTCTAAAGCAAGTTCTCTTGTTTCTTTCTTATACACAGGGTGATATGCAAAAGTAAAGTACAATCCTTATTTCCAGCACCTAATATAATAACTGGCATATAGTAGGTACTTAATAAATATTTGATAACAACTCTGAAGTTGCTAATCATCTTCCAGTTTGCTGTTAGAAAATACACTGAGAACTAAAGCTAACTTGCAGTGAATGATATCCTGCCAAATATCTTCCTAAAATACTTTCTTTTTCTTTTTTTAAGATTTTATTTATTTATTTGACAGAAAGAGGCACAGTGAGAGAGGGAACACAAGCAAGGGGAGTGGGAGAGGGAGAAGCAGGCTTCCTGCTGAGCAGGGAGCCCCTGATGTGGGGCTCGATCCCAGGACCCTGGAATCATGACCTGAGCCAAAGGCAGATGCTTAACGACCCAACCACCCAGGCGCCTGCTAAAATACCACTTTCGTCTTTATTTCTTCCCTGATGAAGAGCCTACAATGCTTATTACTTATTGCATTAAATCTAAATTCTCCTGTCTAGCTCTGTGTATGTATGATATAAAACACATAATACAATTTGCTATTAATGACAATACATTTACAGTGTTGTGCAACCATCACCACTATTTCAAAAACATTTCATCACCCTAAAAAGAAACTCCATACCCATTTAGCAGTCACTTCCCATTCCCCCCAGATTACATTGGCAACCATGAATCTGCTTTCTCTATATATAGATTTCCTTGACCTGGATATTTTATCTGCCTAAATTTAAAATCCTTCAGAATCTTTCCACATTTTATCCAAGTTTACTTTCCATAGTTCCCAGAATAGATCTTCTATTTTAATTAAATTAACCTACTCACCATTTCTCTATACTCGTCATGCTTATTTCTACCTTTTAAGTCAATGTTATCCTGATCCCAGCTCCTGGAATTCCTTCCTTTTCCTTCTGTCTGCCCATATTCTTAAATTTCTTTCTTCTACTCAGTGAAGCCTTTCCTAACCACTCCAGTGATACCTCCTTTCTTTCCAGACTCCTAGTGATTATTATCAGTCCACACAGATTATCAGTTAATGGTTCCAAGTATTAATTTTGCCTGCCCAATTGAATATAAACATTAAACAGTACCCTTCTTGTATATCCTGACTATTCTAACACTATAAAGTATACAGAACTTGCTTAGGAATTGCTCATTTAATAATTATCTAATAAAAATGGTAATAGGTAACATTTAATGAAAGCTTATTATTTGACAACCATTGTGTTAAAAGCTTTACATGCATTGTCTCGCTTAACCCTTGCAAAAACCTTCTAAGAAACGAGTTCTGTTATCCTTATATTGTAAATGAGGAAAATCAATAGAGAAAGTATATAATTTAACCAAGGTTATGCATTTTTGGTAACTACTGGTAGGCTCAAGATTGGAATTAAAGCCTATCTGACTCCAAAGCCCATGCTCAATAACATCTATGTTAAACTACCTATGTAGTTTGAATAATATGTTCATATGAATAATTATGTTAAGGGCAACTACCACCTGTTATAATGTATGTAAAGTACCTATATGTGCCTAATAAATGTTAGCTGTGGATGTTGTTATTTGGTGTATAAAACAAGCAAAACTCAGGGCACCTGGGTGGCTCAGTCAGGTAAGCATCTGCCTTCAGCTCAGGTCATGATCCTGGAGTCCCAGGAACTGAGCCCCATGTTGGGCTCCCTGCTCAGTGGGGAGTCTGCTTCTCCCTCTCCCACTGCCCCTCCCCCTGCTCCTTCTCTCTCTCTCTCTCTCTCTCTCTCTCTCTCTCTCGCCCATTCTCTCTCTCAAATAAACAAATAAAATCTTTAAAAAAAACAACATGAAAGGTGTAAGCATGATGATTCACAGACCTGTACCCCTGGGGCAAATAATAATAAAAATTAAACACAAACAAACAAACAAAAAAACAACAAAGTCCTAGAGAAGCAACAGCAAGTTAAAGATCTAAAGGATCAAACTGCTAACAATGGTAAAATCTTTAAAACAGAAATGCTGCAAACTGCTAAGAGATTCTATTTGAAATCACTTTTGTTTTTGTTTTTAAGGATTATATATCAAGGAACAGAATTCTAAAATCCTGTGTTTTCCTTGCCCTTGACAAAGCAAAACTCCTAGCCTGGGAAAGTCAGAAATAAACTAATAAATAGTGGGAGCTATTATGGGGAACCATGCCAGCTCCTAAGGTGAATTACTCTAAACTTAATGAGTCATTCTTAGAGTATAAATTCTTAGGGCTAAATGTCATCTAAAGCCAGGGGGAATTTTTTTTTACCTGATTTGGGACTCCGGAGTTTTACACTCTAAAAGAAAGAAAGAAGAGAAAAGTGAAAGAAGAATAGGCACACAAATTTAGAAACTCAAAACAATATAAGGTGTTTTTGAAAGCGTATTTCATATTATAGAGACAGTTATGAAATGTTGACCTTATTTTTCCTAATTTGTAAGCACACAAAATTATGAAAGCCATCTTTAACTCTTACAGTGCTTTACTCTCTCTCTAAATTTATTTTTTCTTTTATATAAAGAAAGCTTATAAATTTTTAAAATTTTTTAATTAGTTTTTAAACTTCAAGTGTAATTAACATACAGTATTATATTAGTTTCGGGTGTGAAATGTAACGATTCAACAATTCTATACATAACTTAGTGCTGTTCACAATAAGTGCACTCTTAATCCCCTTCACCTATTTGACCCATGCCCCCACCCACCTCCCTTCTGCAAACCATCAGTTTGTTTTCTATAAATATGAGTCTGATTTTTCGTTTGTCTCTTTTTTCTTAGCTCATTTGTTTTGTTTTTTTAATTCCACATATAAGTAAGTAAAATCATATAGTATTTGTCTTTCTCAGTCTGACTTATTTCATTGGCCATAATACCCTCTAGATCCATCCATGTTGTCACAAATGGCAAGATCTCATTCTTTTTTACAGCTGAGTAATATCTCTTGATGTGTACATGTAGAGTATATGTGTGTATGTGTGTATACATATATATGTCATATCTTTCTCTTTATCCATTATCTATGGATGGGGACTTGGGCTGCTTCCATATCTTAGCTATTATAAAGAATGTTGTAGTAAACATAGGAGTGCATATATATTTTCAAATTAGTGTTTTTGTTTTCTTTGGGTAAATACCCAGTAGTGGAATTACTAGATCATGTGGCAATTCTTTTTTAACTTTTTGAGGAACTTTCATATTGTCTTCCATAGTGGCTGCACCAGTTTGCATCCCCACCAACAGTGTACGAGGGTTCCTTTTCCCCACACCCTTACCAACAGTTGTTTCTTGTTGTTTGTATTTTAACCATTCTGACTGGTGTGAGGTGATATCTCATTGTGATTTTGATTTGCATTTTCCTCATAATTAGTGATGGGCATCTTTTCATGTCTTTTGGCCATCAGTATATCTTCTTTGGAAAAATTTCTATTCATATATTCTTTCCATTTTTAAAATTAGATTATGTAGGGTTTTTTTGGTGTTGAGTTGTATAAGTTCTTTGTATATTTTGGATATTAACCCCTGATCAAATATATCACTTGCAAACATCTTCTGCCATAAACTTATGGTGATTTTTGTATGTCATGGCAATTGGTCCTAAATTGATCCTTTTAAAATTTATTTCCTTCCTACTCAGAGCATTTCCCAGAAAATTTAATTGGAGGTAAATTGTTGAAATTGAAATAACTTCATGACATTGGAAAAGGAGTGATTACTCTTGGCTCTAGCAGTTGTTAAGATAAAGACCATTACATGTGAGCATATTATTAACAATAATAACTACTAAATATATTAAAAGTGTAATTAAAAAGATAGAGAATATTTGCCTACCAGCATTGCAATTGTAGGCACTTTAAAATGTTTGTTTAGTTAATTACTTTTCTGATCTCTGAAATTTTAAGGTAGTGGTTCATAGAATACATACAAACATATAACAGATTGTTACTTCCAGAAGTGGGGAGCATTATCCTGAAAAGTTTATCTTAGATAATATGGACATCTGCCATTCAAAAAATTATTCTCTACAACAAATTATCACAGAGAACATGATACAGCCTACAAAATGACTACTATGAACAGGCTACCTACTTATGAAACATTTGTTTTTGCCTTAACTGTACTTCAGGAACCAGCTCAAATATTTCCCCTTTCACTAAGGCTTCCTTAGTCACTTCCACATTGAAAGTTTCATAAGGGCAAGAATTGTGTCTTATCCATCATCTTATCCCCATATCCTCTAGCACATTATTTTATAAGGAGTACCTGCTTTGTATTTATTGAATGATAAGTGTTAAAAATGCAAGGAGTAGAATTATGGCCTGTTGAATCCAGCTGAGTAGAAAAGAAAAGAAAAAAAAATTATGGACCTTAGTTGGTCTAAGTCTCACAGTGTCATCCGACGTCTTTGACTCAGATGTTCCACTCCATTGTAGTGATGTTCCAACTTTTGCCTCCACAGCTGAAGATAAGGATTTGGAAACGTTCAGTGGAAATTCTCCTGAAAGTAAATATGGTCCAATTCTTAGAAGTGTTGTAATTCTTTTAGAATAATGCAAATGTTACTCAGCCATATCACACAGAACATTGACAGGACCTAAGAAGTATTCTAGTTAATCCACTTTACTTGACACTTAATGAACGGTACTCACCAGCTTCCTCCAGCACAATAAAAGATTCAGGCGTCCGTTCAGGAAGTGGAGGGGGGACTTCATCCTCTATCCTTGGAAAAGTTGCTATCCAAAGTGCAAGAAATACAACCAAAACTTTTCATTAGAAACATTTGAAGGAAATTATTTTTTAAAGATTCATTTATTTATTTGAGGGAGAGAGAGAGCACAAGTGAGCATGAGTGGGAGAGAGAGAGAATATCAAGCAGACCCCATGCTGAGCATGGAGTCGTACATGGGGCTCGATTTCAGAACCCTAAGAACACCACCTGAGCCAAAACCAAGAGCAGGATGCTTAATCCACGGTGCCACCCAGGCACCCAACAAAAGGAAATTCTTGTATTCTAATCCTGATGTAAAGTCCATCAAGCATCATTACAATACATAAGCTGGTTTGTGTTTACTCGAGGAAAAAGCAAAATAAATTCTCCCATTTTAAGTTGCAAACTCAGGAGGCTTTGCTGCTTCTTCAAAATGTATTATTTCCTTTAAAGGCCCCAAAGTATTTTGGTCAAGTCACTGAGTACCAGTTAACAGAATATAAAACATTATATTAATTCAAGAAGTTTTGAATTGTGTTCTGTATAACCCTTTTTTTTCAGGTTGAATATTCACTAAAACATGATAAAACACTTTAAAATATGCCAAGGATTCAGTTACAGAGTAGATTGAAGTATAAAGATTTTACTATCACTTCTCCATTCAACAGTGAAGAATATGGATTTTTTTCCTTTTTACAAAACAATGGCATAACAAGGTTTTCTATTTTTCTACAGAAAAATTCAGAATTTTTATAGAAAAATTCAAATGCTATTATAAGAAACTGCCACTAGGTGGCATACATGTCAACAATGCTACAATCCCTAAAGCTGGGATTTGCTTTTAATGATGATGCTCAGAGAAGTTTAAGGTATTGTGGGTAACTTAAAAAAAAATCCTTTAAAGTATAAAACAAGGTCAAAGTATATAAAATAAAAAAGGAACTAGATCCAGGTAAAACATTTTGTAACAAACTACATATCCACTCATCTATCTACTAAGAAACGCTGTACAATAAATCATGTTTTAGAAAAAAAAAACTTTCTCTACTTCCTATTCAGGTAAAATGTCATTTATAAACTTCTGATAATAAACCTGGAGAGTTAAACTTGCTCTTTTCTTCACCTTCTTCCATATCAAGCTATTATAACCATCTCTAGCAGGGTACTTACTTTTAGTTTCAAACCACTCAATAAAACAAAAACAATATGCATAATATGCAAAAATCCAGGACGATAAAGGTGAAAAAGTATGAAAGTAAAGGTGAATATAAGATGATAGTCCCACACAGAATACTAAATGCACGTTCTCATCTACTACGTTATTACGCAAGGATGGGAAGAAATCACGTCCTCCTCTTCCAACTCTTGCGGGAAGAGAATTCAATGCCTAGCTATCGTTCAATTCAGTGCAGCCACATGGTTGAGTAAAGAAGTCCCAAGGGACCACGTAGTGTTGTGGATCAAATCCTTCCTGCTGCTGCTTTGAAAGTTGCTTCTGCCTAGCAAGGGTAAGTTGAGGACCTCTGATAAACATCCCAGGGAATGGGGATTGCCTTCTCTAGAGACACTCTTGCTGGCATAGAGCCCTCACCAGCTCTGACTGCCTCCATTGCTGCCTGTTTCATCAACGATTACATATTGTTATTTTTTTAACTTATCACATCATGAAAACTCTTGGGGATTTATTTCTTTGAGGAGAAGGAAGGAAGAGAAGGAAGCAGAGAAAGACAAGGGGGAGCATGAGAAGAAACCAAATCTTCTATAGAGACAAAGCGAAATAAAAAAAGGCCATATAAACTTCCAGAAATAACTTACCTACTAGTGCTGTCTCTGGGTTTGGTGGGGGGTAATCAGTTGGAGGACTCGATGCTAAAGAATCACGTGAATTGTAACAAGAAAAGAGGGTTGTAGAAGATGCTGGCAATGAGGAACAAGGTAAAACGTTTCCATCTGGCTTCTCAGGTAAATCAAGAGACATCTTAGAACCAGCACTACTAGGAGACAATGATAAGAAAGAAGGATCTTCTACAGACATGTAAGAATATACATGAAGAGCATGAGAGTCCCGTCCCTTTGCATCAGAGGCATTGCACATTTGGGGCTGAGAGTCAGATGGCAGTGAATAATTCCATTCTGCTGAAGAAACATGCCTCGCTTTTTGCGCCTGCTCGAGATAAGAGTTGTGGGGTTGAGATTCCAAACAAGAAATATTTTCCTTGACATCCAGCTCCTTGGTGTCTCCCTGTTGTATCAGCTCAGAGGGATTTGATTTGGTCCGCATTATTGGCGCCTTTGAATTAAAGTACCTTCCTGCTACATCAACAGGTTTAGAATTTGGACACGCTCCAAACGAAATGGTGCTCCAGTCTAAACTCTGATACTTCTGAAGAGGCTCCCCAGCTGTTGGAAACGACTTTGTCTCCCAATTTGTGGTTATGTCAGCATTTTTGTTACAACTACAATTTAGCTCCAAAAGGTCAAAAGCACTGCTCTGTTCAGCACGGTGCAAAACTAACCCTTCCTTTTCACTTCTGTCAGTAGTCCTGAGGTCAAAAGAAGAAACTTCCACACTTTTCACCCTTGGCCTTGGTTTGCTCTGTTGCTTCATCATCTCTGCTTCTCTGAAACCACTGAAACGAAAAGAAAGTAAGGATAACACTGCACCCTAGAGAGGTCTCTTCTTAGCATCACAATGAGCTGCATGCATGAGATTTGCCCTCTACCCTGACAAAATTAGACAACATTGGGGTGTGTAAAATTGTACTCACCTTTTTGGTAAATTGGGAGAATAAGACTCTGTTTCTAGAGTGGGAATTTGCTCAAGAACTGAATACTGTGCTTGAATCTTCAAGAGAAATAAGGAAGAAATTGGTTTTTAGTGAAGAAATGGCAATATTTTAATATTCGTATAGTTGAGAAGTCACATTTCAGAAAACATAGATTTTAAATCAGTCACGAAAGAGATGAGTTTCCAAAATATTGAGCCCAGCAAGAACTTGTTCACATACCAAGATCAAGGGGATCCAAATAAAGGAGTAAGAGTGTTATAGAAGCTAGAAAGTGTTTACTTACAGTATCAAATGTGGGAGTTTTAACATGTCTTTGGGGGTAAATTTACTCTTAAGAACAATCCACCTTCAGAAATTACATCATCTCAACTCTTAAATTACTAAATGCTTATTAAGTCCTCATATTTATCTTGTTCTACCTCTTTCTTCCTCACCACCCTCTAGCTATACTGGTTTTCTTATCATTCCTTAGCATACCAAACTTGTTTCCAATTCTAGCTTTTTACACTTACTATTCCCTCTGATTGAAATACTCTGGCTCCAGATTTGCGTAACTGGCTCTTTCTAAGTAATTATGCTCTGCTTAAATGTCACCTGCATAAGAAAACATTCTCTGACCACTCAACCTAAAATCATACTCCCACACACTTGTCAGTCACTCTTTTTCTTCATAGCAATTATCACATTATGAAATATATTACATAGAATCTTAGATACCACCAATTTATAAAATATATCCTGATTTTAGAACTGTTTAAATACATTTTTTAAATGTCATCAGCCATTGTAAGATTCCACCTGTTATGGGTTTAATTATGACTCTCAAAAAGATATGTTGAAATCTAACCCCTGGTATCTGTGAATGTGACCTTATATGGAAAAAGAGTCTTTGCAGATGTTATTGGTCAAGATGAGCTAGCTCATGCCGGAATTTGGGTGGGCCCTATCACAGTAACTCGGGTCCTTATAAAAAGATAAAACAGAGACTCAGAGACATAAAGGGAGAATACCACATAATGAGGGAGACAGAGACTGGAGCGATGGATCTGCAAGCCAGTGAATGCCAAAGATTGCTGGCAAATACCAGAAACTAAGAAACTAGGAAGACTCGCTAGAGCTATGAGAGAAAGCATGGCCTTGCTGACACCTTGATTTTGGACTTCCTACCTCCAGAACTATGAGAAAATAAATTTGTTCTTTTTTTTTTTTAAAGAAGTACCAGTTTTTTGAAGTGTGTTGCATTTAAAGTTTAAGAATTTTTTTTTTAACTTGACAGGGAGAACGTGCAAGTGGAAAGCTGGGGGAGTGGGAGAGAGAGAAGCAGGCTTCCCACTGAACAGGGAACCTGGTGTGGGGCCTCCATCCCAGGACCCTGGGATCATGACCTGAGCCAAAGGCAGATAGATATTTAACTGAATGAGCCATTCAGAGGCCGCGAAAAAATATTCATTTTAAGTCCTCCTTAGTATGTCATATTTGTTACAGCAGGTCTGGTAAACTGATAAGAGACAGGAATACCCCACTTTCGATAATGGCTAGATCAGACAGAATATCAATAAAGAAATAGAGGACAGACATCAACAACACCATAAAACAATTAAATCTAACAGGACATACGGAACACTCCACATTACAAAATACACATTCTTCTCAAACATATATGGAACACTGTCCAGGATAGACCATATGGTAGGCCACAAAACAGGTCTTAATAAATTTTAAAAGACTGAAGTCATACAAACTATCTTTTCCAATTATAATGGATTGAGACTAAAAATTACTAACAAAAGGAAAACTAGAAAATTCACAAATGTGTGTAAGTTAAATGACTAATGGGTGAAAGAAGAAATCACAACAGAAATTAGAAATATTAAAAAATGAACAAAAACACAGCATATCAAAATGTCTGAGATACAGTGAATGTGATATTCAGAGGGAATTTATAGCTGTAGATGCCTACTATTAAAAAGAAAGATTTTGGGTAATACACTACATGTTAATTAATTGAATTTGAATTTAAAAAAAAGAAAGATCTCAATAACTTAGCTTTAAACCTAAGGAACTGGAAAAAAAAGCAAACTAAACCAAAAGCTAGCAAAAGGAAGGAAATATTAAAGATTAGAGCAGAGATAAATGAAATAGAGACTAAGAAAACAATGGAGAAAATCAACAAAACCAAAACTTGATCCTTGGAAGAGATCAGTAAGTGTGACAAACCGTAGTTAGATTGACTAAGGAAAAAAGAAAGAAGACTCAAATTACCAAAATCTCAAATTACAGAAATAAAAATGGGTACATTACTACCAGTTTTACAGAAATAAAAAAATATTACAAGGCAATAATGTGAACAATTGCACACTGACAAGTTGTACGACCTTAGATGAGATGGACAAATTCCTAGAGACACACGATCAACCAAAACTGACTCAGGAAGGAACAGAAAATCTGAATAGACCTCCAACTAGTAAGTAGACTGAATCAGTAACCAAAAGACCTTCTGACAAAGAAAAGCCAGGACCAGAAGGTTTCATTAGTGAATTCCACCAAACTTTCAATGAAGAAATAAGGCCACTCTTTCACAAACTCTCCCAAAAAATTAAATAGGAGAGAATACTTGCTAAGTCATACTATGATGCCAGCATTACCCTGATACCAAGGCCACACAGATACTACAAGAAAAAGAAAACTATAGGGCGCCTGGGTGGCTCAGTGGGTTAAAGCCTCTGCCTTTGGCCCAGGTCATGATCTCAGGGTCCTGGGATCTAGCCCTGCATTGGGCTCCCTGCTCAGCAGAGAGCTTGCTTCCTCCTCTTTCTCTGCCTGCCTCTCTGCCTACTTGTGATCTCTCTCCCTCTGTGAAATAAATAAATAAAATCTTAAAAAAAGAGAGAAAACTATAGATCAACATCATTTATGATTATTGATACAAAGTCCTCAACCAAATACTAGCAAACTGAATTCATCATATTAAAAGGATTATATACCATGATGAAGTGGGATTTATTCCCAGAATGCAAGGGTTGTTCAACATACAAAAATCAATACATTAATAAAATAAAGGGGAAACCCCCCTGACACGAGCATGTCAGTTGACATGGAAGAAATGCATTCGACAAAATTTATGATAAAAACAACAATCCAGAATATACAGAGAACTCCTAAGACTCAACAACAGCAACAACAACAACAAAAACCCAATTCAAAAATGGGCAAAGGACTTCCATAGACACTTTTCCAAAGATGATATACAATGGCCAATGAGCAAATGAAAAATGCTCAACATCACTAATCAGGAAAACAAACCAGAACCACAATATACCCATTTTATACCCATTGGATGGTTATCATAAACCAGCAAGCAAAAATAGAAAATAAAAAGTGTGGCTAAGAATATGGAGAAATTGGAACCTTGTACATTGCTAGTGAGGATGTAAAACGGGGCAGCTGCTGTAAAAAATAGTATGGCAGTGCCTCAAAAAATTAAACATAAAATTATCATGTGAGGAGCACCTGGCTGGCCTGGTCAGAAGAACATGTGACTCTTGATCTCAGGGTTGTGAGTTCAAGCCCCATGTGGAGTGTAGAGATTACTTAAATAAATACTAAAAAAAAAAAAAGGGATCATCATATGACCCAGCATTTCCACTTCTGCATATATACCCCAAAGAACTGAAAATAGGAACACAAAAAGATATTTACAAACTCATGTTCTTAGCAGTATTATTCACAATAGCCAAAAGGTGGAAGTAAAACACCTATTAACCAATGGATGAATGGAGAAACAAAATGTGGCATACAATGGAATATTATTCAGCCTTAAAATGGAAAGAAATTCTGACTCATTATGACACTGATGAACCTTGAGGACATTATGCTAAGTGAAATAAACCAGACACAAAAGGACACATATCATGTGACCCCACTGACATGAGGTACCTAGAGTAGTCAAATTCATAGATACAGATAGTAGAATGAATAGTGGTTGCCAAAGATGGGAGAAGGGAGAAAGGAATGGGGAACTATCATTTAATAAGTATAAAGTTTCAGTTTTTCAAGGTAAAAAGAATTCTGGAAATGGATGGTGGTGATAATTGCACAAGAATATGAATGTTCACAATATCATTGAACTATACACATGGAATTAGTTAAGGTGATTAAATTTATGTATATCTTACCACAGTTTTTTAAAACATTTTTTTTAGGGGGAGAGAGAGGGAGCACGTGCACATGTGTGTGCACACATGCAAGTGGGGTAGAAGCAGAGGGGAAGGGAGTATCCCCAGCAGACTCCGTGCTGAACACAAGCCCAACTGGACTTGATCCCACAACCCCAAGATCATGACCCCAGCCAAAACCAAGAGTCAATGCTCAACTGACTGAGCCACCCAGGTGTCCCTATTTTACCACAGTTTAAAAATTTTGAGAAAAATAAAGTAGGCAAAGAACTTGGATATACGTTTGTCCAAAGAAGATATACGAATGGCCGATAAGCACACAAAAATGATGCTCAACATCAACTAATCATTAGGGAAATGTAAATCACAATTATGAGATACCACTTCACACCGCTTAGGATGGTTATTATCTAGAAAACAAAACAAAAACCAAGAACCAGAAAATGCCAAGTGGTGGCATGGATGTAGAGAAATTGAAACTCTTATGAATTGCTAGTGGGGATGTAAAGTTTTGCAGCCACTGTAAAAAACGGTATGGCGGTACCTTTAAAAACTAAACCTAGAATTACTGTATGATCCAGCAATTCCTGGGTTCTTCTGGGTATATACCCCAAAGAATTTGAAGTAGGGACTTCAACAAATATTGGTACACCAATTTTTGGTAAAGATTTTATGTATTTATTTGATAGAGAGCACACAAGCAGGGAGAGTAGCAGAGGGAGAAAGAGAAGCAGGCTATCCATTAATCAGGGAGCCCAGTTCAGGGCTCGATCCCAGGACTCTGGGATCATGACCTGAGCCAAAGGCAGACGCTTAACCACCTGAGCCACCCGGGTACTCCTGTACAATAATGGCAGCATTATTCACAGTAACCAAAAGGTGGAAACAATTCAAGTGTCAATTGGTGGATGAATGAATAAGGAAAATGTGGGATATACACACAATAAATATTATACAGCCATAAAAAGGAATGAAATTCTGATGCATACTAAAAAAATAGATGAACCTTAAAAACATGCCACATGAAATAAGCCAGATACGAAAGAATAAATACATGATTCCACTTATATGATGTACCTAGAATAAGCCATTTTACAAAGACAAAAAGTAGAATAGAAATTTCTAGGAGCTGGGGTAGGGAGCATGGAGAGTTTCTGTTTAGGATGATGAAAAATTTCTAGAAATAAATAGTAGTGATGGTGACACACAAAACGAAGGTATTTACTGCCACTGCATTGTACACTTAAAAATGGTTAATGTGGTAATTTTTTCCACTAAGATACAGTGATATATTTCACCACGACAAAAAACGTGAATGGGGAAAGTGTTTCCTACTCCTATATTCTGGTATAGATTGTGTAAAATTCATGGTAATTCTTCCCTAAACATTTGGCTAGAATACTCAAGTGAAATTATGTGGGCCTGGAGATTTCTTTTTTGGGAGTTTCAAAGCTATGAATTCCGTTTCCTTTACTGTTATGGGGCTATTCAAATGATCTGTTTCATGTTGAGTAAGCTGTGGTAGTTTGTGTTTTTATAAGGAAGCAATCCATTTTGTCTAAGTTGTCAAGTGTAGATGTGTCCAGTTCATACTATATTCCTTTATTTTCCTTTTGATGTCTTCAGAGACTCCAGGGCTCTCCCATTTCACTCCTGATATTGGTCATTTCTATCTTCTTTTTTCTTCAGCAGTCTTCATAGAAGTTTTATCAACTTTATTGATTACCTTGGCTCTTTTTTTCACTGTTTTTCTGTTTTCAGTTTCATTGATTTCTGCTCATTATTTCTTTCCTTCTCTTTTCTTTGGGTTTATTTTGCTCTTTTCTTAGAGTCTTAGAGTGGGAGCTGAGATTGTTGATCTGAGACTTTTACTGTTTTCAAATGTTTGCATTTAGAGGGCTATAAACTTTCCTCTCAAAACTGCCATAGCTTTGTCCCACAAATGTTAGTGTGTTGTATTTTCACTTGTATTCAGTTCAATGTGTTTTTTTTAAATTTACCATGAAACTTCCTCTTTCAATCAATGGATTACTTAGAAGAATGTAGTATAGTTTCCAAGTGTTTGGATCTTTTCCTGTTATCTTTCTGTTATTGACCTCTAGTTTGACTCCACTGTGGTCAGAGAATACATTCTGTATGATTTCAATTCTTTTAAATGTTTGAGATTGTTTTGTGGCATGAATATGATTGATCTCAGTATATGTTCCATCAGCACTTGGAAAAAAAGATGTACATTCTTGTGATGCTGATTGGACTGTTCTATAAATATCAATTTGATTCTGTTGGTTGATGGTGGGGTTGAGCTATCCTATATTCTTGCTGATTTTCCATTGAGTTTTTCTAGCAATTGTTAAGAGAGGGGTCTGAACTATAACCAAATTTGTCTATTTCTCCTTTCAGTTCTGTCAGTTTTTGCTTCACATATTTTACTGCTCTGTTTGGTTCATACAAACTTAGGACTGCTATCTATGTCTTATTGGTGGCTTGATCCTTTTATCATTATATAATGTCCCTTCCTGCCTATGATAACTTTCTTTGCTCTGAAGTCTACTTTATCTGATATTAATATAGCTACTCCTGCTTTCCTTTATTCATGTTTATATTTATTTTTAATTATTTTCCATTTAAGGTCATTTTACTCTAGCATAAAAGACTCTTCTTTCTTACAGATTATTTCCTTGAAACTCTAGTGGACCTGACTATTGGATAGGTACCCTGTGTTTAGATTCAAAATCTCCCCATAAATCACCACAACAAATCTTTGGGCCAAGTCTTTTGAAATCCTTTGAAAGATGGATTAACAATTTTCCACACAATCTGTAGACAATAGAACTCTGACCATAAAGAGTACATTAACTCAATTTACACTGCAGTAGTCTTGCGGAGCTTCTATTATCCTTGTTACTTTTTTCCTTCCAGTTTTTTTTTCAAGATTTTATTTATTTATCTTTTGAGGGAGAGAAAACACAGAGGAGAGTGAGAAGGAGAAGGAGATTCCTCCCTGAGCGGAGAGCCTGATGCAGGACTGGATCCCAGGACCCTGAGATTATGACCTGAGCTAAAGGCAGATGCTTAACTGACTGAGCCATCCAGGTGCCCCTTCTTCAAATTTTTATTTAAATTCTAGTTAATTAAAATATAGTGTAATATTGGTTTCAGGAGTAGAATTTGATGATTCATCACTTACATGTAACACCCAGTGCTCAACACAACAAGTGCCCTTCTTAATACCCATCACCCATTTAACCCATCCCCCTCCATCAACCCTCAGTTAGTTCTCTATATTTAAGAGTACTTCGTGGTTTATTTCCCTCTCTTTTTCCCCTTTTCCTATGTTCATCTGTTTTGTTTCTTAAATTCAATATATGAATGAAGTCGTATGGTATTTTTCTCTGACTGACTTATTTCACTTAGCATAATACACTCAAGCTCAAACCACATTGTTGCAAATGGCAAGATTTCATTCTTTCTTCTGCATTTTTAGAATTTCATTTTGATTGACCTATAGCGTTTTTTAAAGTATGTCTTTGTATAGCTTTTGTAGTGGTGGTTCTAGGTATTATATTATACATACATAACCTATCACAGTCTACAGGTGTTACCATTTCACTAGTTCAAGTACAGAAACCTCTCCCTTTATGTCCCTAACCCTTCCCTGTTTATAATATAATTGTCTTAAATATTTCCTAATATTTAATATTTCTAATACATTATAACTACATCAGACTGTAAAATTTTTGCTTCAATAGTCAAACAATTTAGAAAACTCAAAAAGAAAAAGAAAACCTATTACATTTACCCATGGTTTTGCTTATCATATTCACCCTTTCATCATTTCCTTTCTGCTTAGAAAACTTCCTTTGTCATTTTTTAAAAGATAGGTCTACCAAACAAATTCTCTTAGTTTTTTATTTGTTTGTTTTTCATATGAGAATGTCTTGATTTCTTCTTCATTCCTGAAAGATATTTTCACTGGGTATATGGAATTCTGGGTTGCCAGTTACTTCTTTTCAGCACTGGAGAAATACTGTTTCACTTTCTTCTGGCTTCCATGGTTTCTGATGACAGATTTGCTATCATTCTAATTGTTTTCTCCCTGTGGTGAAGATTATTTTTCTATGGCTGTTTCCTAGAACTTTTGTCTTTAATTTTAATTTTGTCTTTAATTTTCAGAAGTTTAATTATAATGAGTCTTGAAGTACTTTTTTAGCCTTGCGTTTTTTTTCTCCTCTCCTTCTTGGACTTTGCTGACACAAATGCTAGTTATTTTGTTGCAGTCCCTTAGGTTCCCTAAGGCTCTGTTTGTTCTTTTTTTCCAGTCTATTTTATTTTGGATGTTTAGAGGGGTAATTCCTATTGTTCTATCTTCTATCTCATTAGTTCTTTTTTTCTGCATGTACCCTGAATTCTGCTGTTGAGCTCATCATCTACTAAGCTATTTTGTTTCAGTTACTACCTTTTTTAATTCCAAAATTGTCATTTGGTTCTTTTTTATATCTTCTGGGTTTTTTGCTGAATCTTCTTATATTTATTGCTGAGCCTTTCCATTTAAAAAAAATTAAGCACATTTGCAATTGCTCATTGAGGCATTTTTATTGTGGCTACTTTTAAAACTTTGTCAGATAATTCTAATATCTTTATCATTGTCATCTATTGATTGTCTTTTATTCATTTAGTTTGAGATCTTCCTGGTTCTTGGTATGATGAGTGATTTTTAATTGAAACCTAGACATTTTTGTATTCTTATGAGGCTCTGGATCTTAGTTAAGCCTTCTCTTTTAGTTATGTTCTTTTATTTTTAACTCCATTCTACAGAGGAAAGGGATGGTGCTGTCCCATTACTGCCTTGTTACTGCCAAGTATATTCTACCTCCACCAGTTTTGCTCACTGAGTCTTTGTTGACACCCAAGGGGACCCTCATGGGGGAGTCTCCCCATGTAGTCTCTACTGACATGGTGGTAGGGGAGGCCTTATCACTGCTGGATGATGGTGGAAGTCCTAACTCTCTCCTAGGCTTCTTCTGATACTACTTCAGTGGCAAGGCATTAGGATACTATGTTACTGTCCACTGAAAGCTTAGGTTCCCCATGCAGTCTCCAATGACACTGCAGGAAACCCTCATTTCAGGCCATTGAGGATGAAAGTCCTACCTTTTTACCTTTCTCTGATGCCACTCCAAAATTCTATCTACTACAGTGTTAGGTAGGAATCTAGGACCTCACTCAGCCTTTGCTGACATGGGTGGGTTGGGGGACCACTATTTTCTGTGGTGTTGACTAAAGTAGAGTGATAATTATCTAAAAGTTTTCTGTCTTGCTGGACTGCCCCTTTTTTGGTCCTTTGGCTAGACAGAACAGGCTTTTGTTGGGGCTTTTTTGTTTGTACCACCACCATTTCCGGATTGTTGACTTCTTCAGTTTCAAGTCTGGGATGAGTCAAAAAAAAAAAAAAAAAAAGCCCAAGGAACTTACCATCATGTCTTTCCTCAGGTCTCAAGGTCCTTCACTGGCCTGTCTTCTTTCTATCTCTTAGAGTCTTCTTATAGTTGTTTTTTACATAATGTCAATTATATATATAATTTCTGGTTGCACTTAGTGGGAGGAATAGGGAAAAGTATGTCTACTTGATCTTTTCCAGAAATAGAGGTCCCCTTTATTTAACTGTAACCAATTCTTTCTGTGGGAGTTTGAACTGTGTTCCTATGTTCCCATTTGCTGGCTAAGGGCCCACTCCGAACAACCCAGCTGGAGCCATGACACTGCTACTGGGCTAAATTTGAGTATTGATGTTTTCTGAAACCTAAATAAAATATTAGCCCACTTACTCCAGCAACATATCAAAAGAATATTTCTTGTTCAAGAAGGGTTAATTCTAAGAATACAGGGATAGTTTGATATTAACAAATCCAATGGTATGACTATATTAATATGTTGAAGGAGAAATCTATGTGATCACTCCATTAATGCAAAATATGCAATTGACATAATTCAGCATTCTTTCTCTAAAAGTTTCCTAATAAAATAGAAACTAATGAATACTCTCTTTAAACAATTGAAAAACAACAGTCCAACTTATAATTGCACCAAAATGAATAAGATAACTAGGAATAAATTTAACCAAGGCGGTGAAAGACATTGACTTAGAAATTGAAGATGACACAACAAATGGAAAGATATACCATGCTCATGAATTGGAAGAATTAATATTCTTAAAATGTTCATACAACCCAAAGCAATTTATAGATTCAATGCAATTCATCTCAAAATACCAAGAGCATTTTTCACAGAACTAGAACAAATAATCCTAAAATTTGTATGGAACTACAAAAGACCTCAAAGAGTCAAAGCCCAATCTTGAGAAGGAAAACAAAGCTAGATATATCACAATCCCAGATTTCAAGGTATATCATCACAAAGCTAAAATCATCAAAACAGCAAAACAGTATGGTACTGACACAAAAATAGACACGTAGATCAATGGAACAGATAGAGAGCCCAGAAACAGACCCACATTTATATGATTAATTAATCCATGACCAAGGTGGCAAGAATATACAATGGGGTGGGGCACCTGGGTAGCTCAGTTTTTGAGTTTCTACCTTTGGCTCAGGTCATGATCTTGGCATCCTGGGATTGAGCCCCAGCGCAGCTGGGCTTCCTGCTCAGCAGGGAGTCTGATTCTCCCTCTGCCCCTCCCCCTGCTTGTGTTGTCTCTTTTTCTCTCTCTCACTCTGTCTCTCAAATAAATAAATAAATAACTTAAGAAAAAGAATATACAATGGGTAAGTGACAGTCTTTTCAATAAATGGTGTTGGGAAAACAGGACAGCTACATGCAAAAGAATTAAACTTGACCGCGCTCTTATACCATACACAAAAATAAACTCAAAATGGATTAAAGACCTACATGTGAGACCTGAAACTGTCAAATTCCTAAAAGAAAACATGGGTAATTTCTTACAGTAATCTCTTGGACGTTGGCCTTAGCAACATATTTATGGATATGTCTCCTCAGGCAAGGGAAACAAAAGCAAAAATAAACTATGGGGACTATATCAAAATAAAAAGCTTCTGCACAGCAAAGGAAATAATGAACAAAACAAAAAGGCAGCCTACTGAATGGAAGAAGATATTTGTAAATGATGTATCTATAAGGAGTTAATATCCAAAATATAAAAGAACTTGTACAACTCAAAACAAAAAAAAAATCTGATTAAAAAGTGGGCAGAGAGCATGAATAGACATTTTTCTAAAGAAGACATGCAGATGGCCTACAGGCACATGAAGGATGCTCAACATCACTAATCATCAGGGAAATGCAAATCAAAACCACAATGAGATATCACCCCACACCTGTCAGAATGGCTAAAATAAAAAGCACAAGAAACAAGTGTTAGAGGAAGTAGAGAAAAGGGAACCCTCGTGCACTGTTGGTGAGAATGTAAATTGGTGCAGTCACTATGGAAAACAGTATGGAGGTTCCTTAAAAAATTAAAAATAAGACTACCATTTGATCCAGTAATCACACTACTGGGAATTTACCCCCGAAACACAAAAACACTAAGTTCAAGGGACATATGCACCCCTATGTGTATTGTAGCATTATTTACAAATGGAAGCAGCTCAAGTGTCTATCCATAGATGAATGATTAAAGATGGTATATTTATATAATAGAATATTACTCAGTCATAAAAAGAATGAAATCTTGCCACTTGTGACAACATGGATGAACCTAGAGGGTATTAGGCTAAGCAAAATAAGTTAAATAGAGAAAGATCGTTTTTATACCAAAGACTCTCAGCTAAAAATTCCTCTGCATATTCTAAAATGTTCCCCAAATTTGATGAGACATATGCAATCAAAGTGAGGCTAGAGGAACCTGAAAAATCACATCAGTACTCAACTCTGCTCTTACTTTGTAACTGTCACTCTCACTTTTAACTCACTACACAGCTATTTGACCTGGGAACACAATATACACTTGCCCTGTCTCTCACTCCTATTGATTCTAAATTCAGCTGAAAATTATATACAGTAGGTTAACCAAAAGATTCATCTTCTAAGTTGAAGTACTTCAATTAATCAGTCCTCCACAGGAGATTTGCAGTATAGCCCCATGCACCCCTGACACTCCAATTTAGTTGTGACAATAAATCATAAGTCCTGCAACTGATCTGAGATCCCGTGACCAAAATCAAATATG
Organism: Ailurus styani; assembly: GCA_002007465.1. Taxonomy (NCBI): domain Eukaryota; kingdom Metazoa; phylum Chordata; class Mammalia; order Carnivora; family Ailuridae; genus Ailurus; species Ailurus styani. The sequence goes on along the minus strand of LNAC01000256.1, from coordinate 1,403,465 downwards.
ATGAAAAAAAGACAAAATGTCAAGTTTAATGTTTACCTCTGTTTCCGAGTGTTGATCCCTAATAACATCCATCTGTCTCTTAAATAGCTCTAATACAGCCTTGTAGACCAGTTCGTATTGTTCCTGAAGAGCATCACAAACCAAAATAAATGAAACAAACAAGAAACTTGGTGAACCACAGAACCAGAGTTCAGGAGTGTGAATATCAGTCAAACCCTAGTAACAGCAGACCTGAAAAGACCATCAACCATAGTTTCATTGTAGTGCCATTATTTTGCGAAGCCCATTTCAGATTGCAAAGTGCTTCTAGATTACTAGAAACAGCTAAATATTTTATCTTCTACCTCTAAATATACAAGGACCTTCCAGCATGTTTTATGTTCTGACCCCACTTTCTCACTTATTTTTCCCTGCACCATCATCCCTCCAATTCCGTTTTCCTGGCTCTCATTTTAAACATTTTCCCTGATCCTGGATGCAATTTTTTGGTCAGGCACCTTCATCTTTTCTGGAAAAAGGGAGATAGATTGTGGTCGATGGGTAGATAGAGAGCTTCAATATGTATTCTTCACTTGACCCTGACAATTGATCTCTAAAGTAGGCAGGCTATTATCCCTGTTTACACTTCATGCAAGGTCATTCAGCAGTAATTTCCAGACTTGGATTTGAACCTGAATCTTCTGACTCTTAGTTTAGTGCATCTAGATCAAGCCCCTGAAATGCTCTCCTTTGAAGACACCAAGAAAAAGTAGACAACCCAAGAGAGTCTGAAAATTTGTGCTTGTAAAAGGATTTCACTGTCAAGAAATACCACCACCACCCTTATAGGGTCCGAGGGGTGGGGGGGGTTGGGTTCTGCCAGGGGACCTGCTCTAGCACTTGATTTTGGATCTACTTTTCATCTGAAAGAGCCTCAGTGGGGTTTCCCTGGCACTTCACACCATCCTATACAAATAAAGCACAATTTTTGCCAATTAAAATTTTAGCAGGAGAACTATACAGAGTCCGTATCAACCCCACACATCTGTTAGTACACTCTCCCATTTTTTTTTAAGAAAAGAGAAAAGTCAGACAGGAAGCGCCTAGCTGGTTACAGTGTTATTTCCTGGTGAGAGTGGTGTCAGAAAAAGCAGCCACAACTGGTAAGGGATTTGTTCAGCTAGTTGTTAATAATGTTGATGAACAGGTGAAGGCTAACTGGAAATCATTTCCTCTGTCTTTGACCTTTACATGGAGGCCAGAAATGGACTTTCTGTGAAATGGGTAGGGTTTTATTGATTGATTCAGTATTACAATGTAATATTAGACAACTAGTTTGCATACTCCTGAGGTCTTCAGAAATTTACATGGATCAGCCTGCTTTTAAGTCTGGTGGCACTAAACCAGCCAACGCTTTCATTTCACAGAAACTTTTTCCCTCAGGTTGAATATAGAAAACACCTACAGTCGACGCATGAAAAAAAAATTTTTTTTTCCACTAGCTATTAGTGGAAAACCTGTGTGGGCCAAACAGAAGGCTTATATTACAATAGTTCTTCATTTTTCCCCCTCAATTCACAAATGTCAGATGAAAATATCTAAACTGCCACTGTCGATTATTTTACCTCCAAGTCTATGTCCAAGTTCATTTGTAAGTGCTTTAAACACTTCAGGGTCTTGCCATTTAAGCAATAGAAAGTAGTTCTAACAAATTATGTAAAAGTGTCTGTTACTTATATCAATAAATGCTTGGTGAATGAATGAATGGGTGAAAGCTGAATTCCATCTTAAAGATGGAGACCATTTTTTTTTAGAAACGTGGGTAAAATTACTGATGTAGAAATCTGGATGAAATTAATATTGCAGAGAGTGAGAGATCTGTCCTGGGAGCTTCATCTGGGAGGTGGAACTTGAGCGGGAGAGGGAAGAACAAAACAGGGGAAGAGCATTCCTAACAGAGTGAACAAGGGTGAGCACTTTGGGGTGGATGAAAATGTTGTGATACATATGTAACCATACATACAGTATGATTGTAATTATGTTTTTTTAAGTATGCACACAATAAGGATCAGGAGAGACTACAAAACAATAGTAATTGTGGCTACCTCTAGGTGATAGGAGTATGGTTGCTTTTATTTTTATTTTTCGTCAAGTCAAAAAATGAATATACAGACTGACTGCATTCTCCAGATTCTATTACCACTTCCTGAAGTCGAAAGAACAAATCTCTGATTTTTCTACGGTTTCAGAAGTGAATTACTGCTACAAAACTTCGAGTTAACCTGACCGAACTCTTTCTTTCTAATAAATCAAACAGCTTGTGTAATTTTTTCAATATCCTTTACAAGAAATATTACGTTAGTTTCTTAGTATTTTCTGCACAGACAGTAAAATACAAAAAACGAGAGGAATTTGACCTAAGGTAAGGGATACAGAAATAAAATTGATCTACTCAGAGGTCAAGGAAATGCAAATGGGCTAGTGCACCTAAGAGTACATTAGTGTTATAGCTAGGCAGTCAGCTGTTTTGGGTTGCCTAACTATTGAGCAGAGATGGAGCAAGACTCAGACACATGTTATGATCCATTCATCATAGTTGCATACCTGAGTTTGAACAAATGAAGGCCTTTGTGTTCGCATTTCCTGGATCAAACTAAAAACACTGAAGTTCTCTGGAAGTATCTATCAAATAAAAGGAAAAACCTATCTTACTCCTTTGTTCAGATGAAAATATCTAAACTGCCACTGTCGATTATTTTACCTCCAAGTCTATGTCCAAGTTCATTTGTAAGCGCTTATAAGCACTTACTTAACTGCTTACTTACTTACTTCACTTACTTAACTGCTTTGTTAATAAATTATTTCTCCCAGTCTTGTCACTCCCATGACAAGATAATATCTTGTCCTAACAGAAGATAAAACCCAAAAGGAGTGCATTTTTAAAATGAATGAGATTTCTCATCACTTGCATCATGATTTAGAGCCTGGTATTTTCCCCAGAAAAGATTGAAGAAACTCTCGAGAATGATTTCGCATGGGATGATCAAATGTCTGAAGTTAAAAATATAATGAGGGAAAAGGCTCAGATGAGTAAGTATGAGAATTTTATGAAATAAAAGAAATTGGCAGATAGACTTAAAGCCCATATTTCAATCTTCCCACTTCCTATTAGACTTTTAAAAATGACTTAGAGATTGGAACACAGGATTTGAGTGTGATAGATTGCATCCATCCACTAAAGTAGTTTGGATAAAGGAAGGGAATTTAGGGCAGTGATTCTCAAACTACAGCATGCCTCGGAAGCACCAGGAGAGCTTGCTGGACACCCCCCCTTCTCCCCACCTCCATAGTTTCTGCTTCAATCCATCCAAGTCAGGGCCCAAGGTTTTGCATTTCTAACAAGTTCTCAGGTGATGTTGATGCTGCTTGCCTGGGAACCACACTTTGAGAACCACCAAGCTAGGGTCTAATTTAAGCATCTGACAAAGTGGATCTACAGTGATTATTCTAGAAAAGATGAGTCATGGTGATAGATGTTTGGAAGAACCAAACAATTCCTAAGTCTGAGAGTAGCAGGGTAACCAGACAGGAAGTGCCTGTGGAGAGAAACTCACCCCATCTTTTAGCAACATCCAGGTATAATCAATAGCACAGAGAACACCAGTCCTTCCACAGCCGGCACTGAAATGAGAGATCACAGGAGCACATATAGTTGCAGAGGGTGGATCATTGACAGCAGCTAGGAAATGTCACCAGCAGACTGGGGAAGAAGAAACCTAGAGGCAATGAAATGTTCCAGCGCCCCGCCCCACCATGCCATTTCCCAGAGCAGGTTTGTCAGTTGCCATATGCCCTCGTGAACCTCAGGACAGATCCTAGGTGACTTCTCTTAGCAAGAGTCTCTAGATCTGCACTGTTCCCAAGTAACTTGTCAGAAAATATTAATTTAATGCTCAGGTTGAATTTATTATGATTTGGTTTTGCTATGGACCTTTCTCTTTCAATCACTCTCATTTCTAAGCTACATTCCTTTCTTATCAACTGAAAAACCAAGACTAGGATCAGGAGCATACATCCTATGTGCTTATACCACCTTAAATTCCAACAGAGTCTGTCTTCCTTCAGATACATAGGAGTCCCGGCCAGACTACATTTGGTTGGTTTGGGGTGGAAGGTTCATAGAACAGCATCATACCTGCAGTGAATGCATATGGGAACACTGACATCCTCTTGGTAAGAACGCACATCCCAGATGAGCTCAAGAATGGGGTTTATGGATGAAGGCACATCATGGTCCGGCCAATTCTTGTAATGAAACTGGTAGATAGTTCGAGTTTCCTATTAAAAAAAAAGTGTAGGCAGAATAAAAGGAGGGTTCAGTGTTAGGACCCCTCCTCATTCTACTACAAGATGACTCTGACTTCCTAAGTAGCATCTCTGTCCTGTTGGCAATTTATGCTTTCTTCTCCATAGGCCTCTGGGGCCCACGTGCCTTCTGAGAACAATTAGAAGTGATTTCAGGTCACTGACTATTGGTCTGTCCCTATCTGCCCCATTCACAAGAGGAGGTAGATAATAAGGTAGTCCAAACCAGAGCTTCCCAACTGGTGTGCTTCACCGGTTCAAGTGGGTCACAGTCATGCTGATATATTAAACCCCTTTGCCATAGACAGACTGGGCAACATGGGCTCTCAAGGTGGTTCCCAGCCTCTATTCACTGCACGGCCTCTATTTATCCTACAAATATTATCATTTTATAAGTGTGCCATGGTGTGTAATAGATTGGGGAGTAAGGATTACACCAAATGTCTCTTTTGCATATGAAGATTTATCCGGATCATCAAAGGCCCCACTACTCCCCATTGTCTTGTGCCCAGCCCGAGTCACATACAAATGTATTTGCCTCTGTGGGCTCTTGAGTTTACCATTCCAGGTCTATACTTACAGTATTGAACTTGGCTTTCAGAGTCCTGATTATGTAATCAGATTTTCTATTTTCAGCTTCCTAAGAAATAAATTCAAATATTAATTATTTCAAAGACTAGTGTTCAAAAACTAGACTCTATAAAGTAGACCCTGGAGCATCTGCTCAGCCATAATGGAAGCAGGCATCATACTCACACAGGATATGGAGAAAGGGCCAACTTGCCGCGGTAGCTCTCCCGGCTCAGTCCAGTAGCGCTCACACTTTTTCTGTTGCACAAAGCAGAATGTCATGACTCCCCTCCAGATAGTCTAGTCTCTTCTGGGTTACAAAATCTACTTCCTCATTCAGAAGCAAATTCAGCTCTGTGTCCTTCACTTTAGGTTAGGACCATCTAACCCCCTGGGGCTTCAACCCCATCATCACAGTCTGGAATCTCCAAGGATGGGAAAACACTAAAGGTTATATAAATTACAGAATTCCTAGAAGTCTGAAGAAGTAGAACTAGGGATCTGACCTTTTCAGTACAGTAGTCCCACCTTATCCACAGCTTTACTTTCCATGGTTTTAGTTACCCATGGTCAACCGCAGTCTTTCAGTTACCTATAGTCCAGGACATATTATTGGAAGGTCAGTAGTAGCCTAACCCAATGTCACAACATCTACGCCATTCCCCTCACTTCATCTCATCATGTAGACATCTGATCATCTCACATCATCATCAGAAGAAGGGTGACTATAGTACAATAAGATATTTTGAGGAAGAAAGAGATTACAGTCACCTAACTTATAGTATATTGTTATAATTGTTCTATTTTAGTATTGTTGTTAACTCCTACTGTGCCTAATTCACAAATTACCACAAACTTTCAAAACTCACAAAACTTTACCATAGGGATGTATGCATAGAAAAAAAAAACAGTGTATGTAGAATTTGGAATTATCCTTGCATCAGGTACCCACTCGAGGAGTCTTGGAGTGTATCCCATGTGAATAAGGGGGCACTACTGTATTTCAAAGGGATTAACAGAGATCATGTCTACTAAAGCAAAGCTGTTCAAGCCAAGTAAGAACTTCTTTTTTGTTAAAGATTTTATTTATTTATTTGAGAGAGAGTACAAGGGAGGAATGGGGAGGTGCGGAAGGAGAGGGACAAGCAGATTCCCCATTGAGCAGAAAGCCCAACTGAACTGCGCAGGGGCTGGATCCCAGAACCCTGAGATCATGACCTGAGCTGAAGGCAGATGCTTAACCAACTGAGCCACCCAGGTGCCCCTGAAAGCTTGGTTTTAACTGGAATTGTGAATATCAACAGTAGGTAAGAAGAGTGCTATTCAATAGAAACATAATATGAGCTACCCATGCAGTTTTAAGTTTTCTAATAGCCACATTCAAATATGAAAAAAAAGATTAATTTTAATAATACATCTTAGTCTAGTATATTAAAAAAACATGTAGTCAATAGAAAACAGATATTCAATATTTGACATTTGTCTCAGTCTTCATAACCCAGTGTGTATTTTATATTAACAGCACATCTCAATACTCTAAAATACCATTGGGAACATTTTATTTCCATTTAGAGGTCATCAAATGTATGATTGAAAAAGATTCATGTACCCGAGTTGTCCCAAACACTGAATGGGAAAACTGAGTTTTTAAATTTAAACTCACTAAAATAAAAGGAAATAAAATTGAGTTCCCTGAAACTAGCCATGTTTCAAGGGCTCAATAGTCACATGTGGCTAGTGCTGTCATGTTAGACAGCATGGGGTTAGAAGTGCTGACTTCCAGTTAAAGATGCCTGATTAATAAAAGTAGGAAAATGAATCATTACTTTAAAAGCATATCTTATCTTTACTTTAAAATAGAGAGTCTATCTTGGCTCTTTCCACAGTTTGGCTATTGTGGATATTGCTGCTACGAACATTGGGGTACATATGGCCCTTCTTTTCACTACATCTGTATCTTTGGGGTAAATACTCAATAGTGCAATTGCCAGGTCATAGGGTAGCTCTATTTTTAATTTTTTGAGGCCCAAGATGCCCTTCAAAAGACGAATGGATAAAGAAGATGTGGTCCACATATACAATGGAATATTACTCAGCCATCAGAAAGGATGAATACCCAACTTTTGCATCAACATGGATGGGACTGGAGGAGATTATGCTGAGTGAAATAAGTCAAGCAGGAACCTGGGTGGTTTAGTGGGTTAAAGCCTCTGCCTTTGGCTCAGGTCATGATCTCAGGGTCCTGGGATCAAGCCCCACATTGGGCTCTCTGCTCAGCGGGGAGCCTGCTTCCCCCTCTCTCTCTGCCTGCCTCTCTGCCTACTTGTGATCTATCTCTCTCTCTCTCTCTGTGTCAAATAAATAAATAAAATCTTTAAAAAAAAAGAAAGAAGTCAAGCAGAGAAAATCATTTATCATATGGTTTCACTTACTTGTGGAACATAAGGAATAACATGGAGGACATTAGGAGAAGGAAAGGAAAAGTGAATTGGGGAAAATCAGAGGGGGAGACGAACCTTGGGAGACTGTGGACTGCGAGAAACAAAATGTGGGTTTTAGAGGGAGTGGGGTGAGGGGCTGGGTGAGTCTGGTGGTAGGTATTAAGGAGGGCACGGATTGCATGGAGCACTGGGTGTTGTACATAAACAATGAATCTTGGAACACTGCATCAACAACTAATGCTGTGTTTTATGGTGACTAACATAACACAATAAAAAAATAATAAAATACAATAAAATAGAGAGTCTACTGGGAAAGTGGACAAAAGGATTGTAAAAAGCCTTGGGAGTCACTTGGTGTTCTCAAACTGACAGCTTGTAAAGTGATAATTTTTAAGTAGGCACACTTAAGGAAAGTTCTACGACCCCCTTCACTTTCCTTTGTCTTTAGGTCTACCAGAAAGTGACTCACCTTCCCCATCTCAAACTCCATGCATGCCATAACAATGATCTGGGGGGATGAAATTGAGAGAGCATTGATATATTTAGAAAGAGCAGTTAATACATGCATCCCAGGGTTGTTGTTTTTTCTGTTTTGTTTGTTTGTTAACCCCAAAAAAGAAATCTTGGTAAATGATAAAATGTTGCTCCTACCCTTCTTTCTGCCCTTACTTCCCTTTTTTCTATTCAAATCAGTAAATTCTTATTAACAAATGAATCTGTCAAGATCTGAACTTTCATTTCCTTGAATACAGGTGACATTGTGATTTTGACAAAAATTTGCCTGAACCCTGAAATTCTAGCAACTGGCCCCAAAAGTTACCGATTCTAATGCAGAGGAAACCTCTGTCACATATCCTGACACCCTCTCCCCCTCCAACCCTTACAACAGAATATCTCCAACAACTCTATCTACAGAATAGAGTAACAGAAGCAACTCCACCCTTACCAGGACGCTATATTCCCAGATCATCCTCCAGAAGTCCAGGACAGTTGTAGACAAGGGTCCCTGGGTGGCAATGTAACCCCGTGGTCCATAAACTCCCTAAAGGGGAACAGAAATTATATGGGGTGACCACCAATAGTATCTTCTTCTTGTTGTCTAGTATCCACTCCACCTTTTTTTTAGGTACCTAGAGAAATAGGGTCTAGTATCCCAACCCCTTGTTTAGGTACCTAGGGAACTATAGAATACAGGGTGTACCTTAATGAAGTTGGCATTGATGTAGTTGGCATCTTCATCCGAGGTTATCAGGGACAGCTCTACTCGGCTATGATCATCTATAATACAAAAGACAGACCCAGTATAAGTAAAAGGGCTTAGTCAGAGGGCTTACTCTAAGTTAGGACCTAGCACTGTGAATAGTGGATGCTCATAAGTGTTTGCTGAGTGAGTGAGTGAGTGAGTGAGTGAGTGAGTGAGTGAGTGAATGAATGTTTTTTCGTGGTTGTACATAGTGCAACCTAATTTGTCGGAGCATTGCTCCAGGATTAGGAACAGCAGGAAGTGGGTAAAAAGAGATAGGAAAGATTGAATTTGGAAGAAGGTACCAGTTTATAGGGAGAAATGAAACTTACAGGGCAAGATATCCTTATATCTGTTTTTCTTGATATTCGAGGGCATCTCAGCCACAGTTGTGGGATAGGTTTTGTCTGCCTTGTACTTGGTGGATTGTCTTTTCAGCTTCTGTAATAAAATTCCAAAAATTAAATCCTCCTAGGGTACAGAGGGAAGAAGTTATCTAGACAGCTTTCCTTCTCTTCTGCTCAAACGGTCCACTTTTGCAACTTGTAGCATCTTCTAGAACTGTCTCCAATTCAGGGCAGAGCCCCAGAGTATAAGGTCAGCAGACTTCAGTTTGGAGAAGTGAAAAGATCACACTTACAGCAGCTGAGCCACAAATAGCTAAAACCTAGAGGTGAAACTGGTAAATATTTTAAAACCCAATGTCTTTTTGAAAACAAACTATATGTTCCACACAAACATCAGCTACTAAAAGCTTACCTTCTTTACAGCTACTACAGGGCTATTTTAAGTAGAAATGGAACATAAGCCAAATAAAATCTCTGTCTAGCAAAATTTCAAAGATTTCAGTCTGAGAGCAGTCTTTTTTTTTTATATGCCCTAAACTGCAAGCCTACCCCTCAACGAAACAATATTTAAATAGTATCATATTCTGTTGGTAGAATGTGATCTGGACCAGCTGGGACTGGCATGATATGGTTCAACAAGATTCCTCAAGGTAGTGAAGTAACTCCTTGAAATTACTCCCATTTTCCAACATTCTATTATAGACCAGACTTTCGGGTCAGAGAAAATCATAATCCCTCTTTAGCTCCTTAGGAATCAACCTGGTCCCAGACTTGGTTGAACTCCCTTATCATTTAAAGAAACCGATTTTAATAGAGCTGACCTTTGTGAAGCCTTACTCAATCTGAGAAAGGAAAGGGGGAAACATCTGTGATAGCTGATACATATTTGTTGAACTGAACTACAGAAAATAATTTTCATTATCTACCCACTATTTAATGATGGCTCGATCACGTGAAGAGCATTAACTAGTTCCTATGGGCCGATCCCTCAGGATCTACTCAGTCTTCATTTCTTTAACTTCCTTTTTGAAATCTCCTCCTCCCTTGGACCTTACTAGTCTACATTATCTTGGTTCTCCTCCTTCTTCTCTGCCTTCTTGTTCTCATGTCTACTCTTTCTCACTGGCTCTCTGTCTGTTTCTACCTTCTAGTTGTGAGTTCTCCAAAGTTTCAAAGTTAAGTCCTCAATTCTCTGTTCTTCTCTAGCTATATACATTCACTCTGGGATACCATATACTTTTAGAGAAGGCATACCAATGGGAGGGTTTAAAATTTATTTACCTGACTCAAATTCAATTATAGTTCCAACCCCGATGGGAAAACCCTCAAATTTCAATACAGAGATTCAATTACCAAGTTCCAGTCCTGAATTCCTGACCATGTCCTAGACCTTTCCACTTCCGTATCTTATTAGAGCCTCACACTTGGCACATTTCAAACTAAAATCAGAAGCGATCCCACTGTCAATGACACTGGCATTATTTTTATCCCAGGCAACTACATACTGGAAACTGAGTCACTTGTAGTTCCCCACTTCTGACAATTCCCACCTCTAACTGGGTCAGCGAGTCCAACTGTTCTTCCCACACAGTATCTTGCATTGACCTTCCTTTCTAGGTCTACCAAAGGTACATTAGTTCAGACTCTCTACCTTAAAACTTGAACCGATCCAGTTGCTTCTTAACTCACCTTCACACTTTCCTGTCTTTCGTCATTGAAATTCATTAAGGGACAATTATGCCAAATTGATCTTATTAAAATATTGCTTTCCTTATCTCTCTTATGCCCAAAACAACTTCAGCGAATCCCCCTTGCTACTCGGAACAGTCCAGGCTCCTTAGCCAACTACTTGAGATTCTCCACAGTTGGACCCCAACCGAATTTTCCCATATTCCCCATAGTCCTACAATTGTAAGGTGCCTTAAGATCGACTTCTCAGGAGACATAATATGTGCCCCATAAATGTTTAATAAATGCACGAAATAGGAATAAGCAAATGACTTCAGGTACCCCAAATTCTTTTTATGAATTTTTTAAAGATTTCTTTTTTATTTTTAAGTAATCTCTACACCCAGTGTGGGGCTCAAACTCACAACCCTGAGACCAAGAGTCCCATGTTCCACCAGATGAACCACCCAGGTGCCCCAGGTACCTAAAATTCTTAACCCAGACCTAGTTGTGGTTCTGAGGGATCATACCTCTCTGGTTACATGCATTTCCCTCATTGTCCTCATTGACCTCATTGTCTACAATGCGGGACCTGCATGTCCCTCAATGACCTCATTGTCTACACATATCCTTGCTTAGCCAATTTAACAGGCTTGCTTTCAGTCTAAGTGAACTCTTTACTAGAAAAATATATTTAAGGATATTAGAAAAATGTATTAAGATTATCTACTAAAACAAGAAATACTTTATTTTCTTTAAAAAAAAAGATTGACTTCTAGTTTCTTTTAAGATTATACAAATTGAGGGGCACCTGAGCAGCTCAGTCAGTTAAGCATCAGACTCTTGATTTCGGCTCTGGTCATGATCTCAGAGTCATGAGATCAAGCCCTGTGTCAGGTTCTATGGGGAGCCTGCTTAAGATTTTCTCTCTCCCTCCTCTTTTGTCCCTCCCTGCTCCTTATGTGTGCAGGCACCCTCTCGCTCTAGTAAAAGAAAAAAAAAAAGATTATACAAATTGATGTCATTATCAGTTATATGTAGTATCATTACTTTAAGACAATGACTTTCCTTTTCTTTCTCATAAATGTATATCTGCTACTGCTTTTCCATTTCTCAGCCAAGATTATGGTCTGTTTTGTTCCACGGGGTAAAATACTAAAGAGAATTAAGGAAACAGAGAAAGTCATTTCTTTGAATGACGAGCAACAAGAAAAAATTAAAAAGAAGGGGGGTGTTATTTATTGTCGCTTAGTTGCTATACTTTGTTATTTTTATACTTCACTATTACTTTATTACACGCATAATTAGGATGTGTGTCTATCTGTAGGAGTTTACTTAAGGACATTTATAATTACGTCACCTAAAAAATAAGGGTGAGGAAGGGAGAGACTAAAACCAGGGTATGATGACAAAGAGAGAGTTAAAAAAAAAGGTCGTAGAGAATAAAAATTTGCTCTAATAAATCATCCCAATCCATACTTAGATTTCAAGATCAGCTCTGGATAACTTGATGAAAATCTGGGTCATGAGATATTTGTTAGCTGGGAGTTCATAACACCAAGAATTTCAAATATCTAGAGGTTAATTAAATTGACACTTTCTAAATAATACATAATCGCTAAATTAGTATACCATCTTGGAGTATAAGAATGTAAGCCTTTTCCAACTGAGGATGACAAATGGGACAGGCAGCCAGTGTCTGCTTAGTTGCTGGACCACAAATACCAGCATGAGTTGTTCTAATGACCATTTTTTCTGTTTCTAAAGGTAGATCAGACACAGCTGACCTATTATAAAGCAGGCACACGGTCATTTCTTAAATTCTAGTTTCTGACTATGGTTTGAGTTGCTGTGGATTTTCAGGACTAGATTTAGGGGGAGAGATGGTGAACTGATAACAATAGTCTATTTTCACTACAAGACGGATGCAAGTGGGCTAGTTTGGGAATTTACCTAAGGACCTGCCACAGACACGTGGGAGACTATAAAAGAGTTCCGCCCAAGTTACACCAATTTTTCAGTTGTCTCTGCTCTTTTTTTTTTTTAAAGATTTTATTTATTTATTTGACAGAGAGGGATTACAAGTAGGCAGAGAGGCAGGCAGAGAGAGAGGAGGAAGCAGGCTCCCCGCTGAGCAGAGAGCCCGATGCGGGCCTCGATCCCAGGACTCTGAGATCATGACCTGAGCCTAAGGCAGAGGCTTTAACCCACTGAGCCACTCAAGCGCCCAGTTATCTCTGCTCTTATGCACCTTTGGAATGATCACTTTCAATTTGCCATTCATTCCAGGGCTGCTCAAAAGGTGTCAAGTCCCAGAACTGTTCCTCTTAGAAATCTCCAGAAGGGAGCCTGGTGCATACTCCTTGTTACACTGTTTCTACTTGTTTATTTTGCTTTGCTTGCTTGTGGAATGCTTTCTAGGGAGAATGCCATAGGCAAAAAGCCCTTTTTGTAAGATACGCCTCTATTAATTTGGTAAAATGTCACAGATAAAGATTGTGTGTGTATGCATGTGTGTGTGTGTGTGTGTACACGCATGTACACATGTGCTTGTAAACCTGGGCAAAACTTCTTTAGCCGCCTCGACTGCTCCCTTCCACAATGGGACGGGATGGCTTTTTCTCCCCTACTTCTTCCTCCTCCTGGGGTCATCCTGCTGGATGACACAGGGAGATGCACTTTTAGCAAAACATCACATAGGAAATGCCTATATAGGTTTTTGTTTTGTTTCGTTTTGGTTTTAGATGTCTTACCATGAGCTCAGACTGCTGTGAAGGGCTTTTTTTAATTCCTCTTCTCACGCTACCAGACCCACAGGCTCCAACACCCCAAGAGAGAACAAAACAGAACAGAATTAGGACAGAAGCATGGATACACCTCACCAGACAAGGAGGAGATTTGAGAATAGACAGCAGAAGTGCCTAAAAGAGAATTCACAGCCATGGGGGTGGGTTGGGGTTGAGAGAGAAAGGATAGGTCAAAGGGGAGAGGTATTTCTCAGCCAAGCACAAGGTATGAGGATATGTGTTCACTAGAGGGGGCATGAATGAGAGAAATCAGGGGCAAAGTTGGGGAGGGAATAAGAAAAGGGGCCAGCGTCCCTCTTGGGCCCCGAGCAGTTGGAATGTATGACAAACCAGATTCAGTGTATTCTTGATATGCTAATAATAATAAATGCGTTTGGTTTATGCTCTATACTATCCTTTTCCTTTCAAGACAGGTCTGGCCAGGGGCGCCTGGGTGGCTCAGTTGTCAAGCGATTGCCTTCGGCTCAGGTCATGATCCCAGGGTCCTGGGACTGAGCCCTGCATGGGGCTCCCTGCTGGGCAGGAAGCCTGCTTCTCCCTCTCCCACTCCCCATACTGGTGTTCTCTCTCTCGCTGTGTCTCTCTGTGTCAAATAAATAAATAAAATCTTTAAAAAAACCAAAAAGACAGGTCTGGCCATAAAAATAGAAATCAGGACAGTCATTAGCATGTGCTTCTCATTGCCTAGTAAGTTAATTACTCATAAATGGATTAAAGTCACTTGCAAAAGAGGACAGAAAGAAAAAGAAAGCCCAAGACCATAATATCTTTGCCTTGGAGAACTATATCCTTGTACAGAAGACCTTACATAGGTTACATTTTGGAGTGGAAGAAATCAAATTTGGCTGCCCTGTGCCAGATGAGAGAGGGGGGTCAGGTTGGGCTGTTTCCAAAGCTTCTCAAGGTAGTCCTTTAATGACTACAGCTACAAGTCAGTACGATCTATTCCAAGCCTCCAATCTGGCTCCAACTAGCTGGCCAAACATACGAGGATTGGGTTGCAGTCCAATAGTCAGGTTAAGTGAGTAGGTGGATAAGCAATAGCCAAAATGGGGCGAGTAAACCAAGAAGTTCAACTTTTTAGATACTTACAATGTGAGGCGATGACAAGACATGTGTTTTGTTTTTAAATCCTGTGAATAACTGAAAATATGGGACTAGACGGTCCCTAGTGAGAGGCTGGGGTGGAGTTGAGAGGAATTTGCTTTAGAAGGGATGCAATATATTTATCCTGGTGGTAGCAGCAAAAAAAATTTCACCTTCATGTATGCAAAAGTCAAGAAATCCTGGTAAGTAGGTTCAAGCAATAGGCTGTTTCACATAAGTGAGTCGTTTCAATTCCACGGATGTTTGTGCACTGGCTACGTTGGACTTACTGTGTTCATGACTGCCCTGTTAGTATTGTTACTGTAAATACATACAGAGCTAGGATCCATCTAGATCTTCTCTGTGGAACTAAAATATACCCATGCCTTCTCTTGTCTGTCTTGATAGGTCTCCAGAAGTTTCTACACCACCGGTCTGGCTTCCAGTGTATTATAAACCAATATTACCATGGCCTTCACGACTGAGTATATTCTATCAGGACTCATTAAATCCTCCATATTTAATAAGTATATCTTTGTATTTGGTAAATGCAGTGTTTACTTTTTCTATAAAAATATCTCTTCCCCGAGAAACATAAAAATCACCCTCCCCCGTTTCTCTTTGTTTTTTCTTGTTTAGATGGAATCAAGCAACACTAAAGGAAAATTTTAAATATAGATTTCTTAAGTAAAAAAGCAATGCATATTCATTGAAGAAATTTTAGAATAGCGAGAAGCAAAACAAAATTATAAAAATTACCTATGATTCCACATTACCCAGAGTTAATCATTCTTAATATTTTATATTACATTTCAATCCTTTATCTGTATGTGTAATAAAGATGGGATCACACTGCATACAGGGATTTGCAACTTGCTCTTTTTACTTAGGAATTTGCCTTCTACATTTTTAGTGATGGCAGAGTAGTCCATTCTATAGGGTGTAACATAAATTACTTAGCCTATGCTTTCATATTATTACACATTTAGGTGTTTCGATCTTCCTTAACAATAGTTCCAAACAATATTATTATAGGTAGCCAAAACCTATAAAATATCTTCCATTATTTTCTTCAGATAAATTCTTAGGAGTGGTCAAAGAATTTGCCCACTATAAAGGCTTTTGATCCATATTATCATTTATATATATCAAATGGTATACAAATTTTGCCTCCAGAAAGGTTACAAAAGCAATGTATGAAACTGCATGCTTCTGAACTCTGACCAACATTAGTATTATAACGTTTTAAGTATAAGGCCATCTGATAGTTTAAATGTTGTTGTTGGTATTTTTTTTTTAAGATTTTATTTATTTATTTGACAGAGAGAGAGGGATTACAAGTAGGCAGAGAGGCAGGCAGAGAGACAGGGAGAGGAGGAAGCAGGCTCCCCGCTGAGCAGGGAGCCCGCTGCGGGCCTCGATCCCAGGACGCTGAGATCATGACCTGAGCCGAAAGCAGAGGCTTTAACCCACTGAGCCACCCAGGCACCCTGTTGTTGGTATTTTTGTTACTTGTACTTCTCTTTGCAGTTTCTTCACTCCAAAAAGTTTTTTAGAAGGAAGAAGATACACCATAATCAAATTACCCTATCTACATGAAGCCATGTTCATATTTCTGTAATCCCATCCAGTCTTTATACAAATACATATAAACATCCAATGAGTTTATATATGTACATTTGGCACAATTCTTGACATTTGCTAAGCTTTCATTTTATATACACAATTCATACTTCTACACATGCTTTCTTTTAAAAGAAAATATTTTATTTATTTATTTGACAGAGAAAGAGAGAGAGAGAGCACAAGCAGGAGGCATGGCAGGCAGAGGGAGAGGGAGAATCAGGCTCCCTGGTCAACAGGGAACCCAACACAGGACTCAATCCCAGGACCCTGGGATCATGACCTGAGCCAAAGGCAGACGCTTCGCCCACTGAGCCATCCAGATGCCCCTTACACGTGTTTTCTAAATGAAGACACTTCAACTGACTCCAATGTAGAAAAATATATCAAAGGAGTTTTAAACAAAATTGCCCAGTGGGCGCCTGGGTGGCTCAGTGGGTTAAAGCCACTGCCTTCGGCTAGGGGCATGATCCCAGGGTCCTGGGATCGAGGCCCGCATCGGGCTCTCTGCTCAGCAGGGAGCCTGCTTCCTCCTCTCTCCTCTCTCTCTGCCTGCCTCTCTGCCTACTTGTAATCTCTCTCTCTGTGTCAAATGAATAAATAAAATCTTTAAAAAAAAATTGCCCAGTATGTGATATACATAACCAAATCTTGACCCATACTATATACAATGACTGAAATA
Organism: Ailurus styani; assembly: GCA_002007465.1. Lineage (NCBI taxonomy): Eukaryota > Metazoa > Chordata > Mammalia > Carnivora > Ailuridae > Ailurus > Ailurus styani. The sequence goes on along the minus strand of LNAC01000256.1, from coordinate 1,386,654 downwards.
TACATGTCATAAAACCACAATCAGTTGCAGTAATTGGCCAAAGGGAATACATCTTCCTCTGCAAATTGTAGTCTATCTGATCAAGAATGCACTATTGGAAGCAGACAGCCCTCCTTAGCCTCAAAGACAAGACGTCCAGCACTGTCACTGTGTCCCTAGTGCTGGACAGGAAAGAGTAGTGGCCACCAGTTTGAGCATTTGAACAAGGAGGTGGAGACTATACCATCACAGTTGAGGCCACCAAAATCACTATGCTCATCAGGCAACTTTCTCATTATAGTTAGTTTTTCTCCAAACTATAGAACATGCTGTCAGTCAATGCAAACTTCTACTCTGACAGCGATTTTTCTCCCTGAAAAATTAATAAATTGACATTCTTGTTTCCGGTGAATTTCTTCTGTTTGCCCAGTCAACTTTGGGCATACCGACAAAATTGAATTTTTAGACTAGCAATACTAAAGCAAGACACTGGATTGTGGTGATTCAAAATAGTTAATACCATCCTAGGTGACTATGTGACCTTGCTCGGTGCACTCTGATCACAACACGACAGTAATTGCATATATTTGACCCTGATGGAATTCATAAAAATGATTAGAAAAAAATCAAGACCCAGCTACAGGTAACAAAATGGATGGATATTATAAACATGATGTAGTGTGAAAGAAAGAATACATTAAGAAAACAAACACACACACAACAAATACATAACATGATTGCATTATATAGAGTTCCCAAACAGGTAAAATTAATCTCTATTGTTCAGTGATATATATAGGTCTTAAAGCTATGCAGAAAAATAAAGAAAAAAATTCACAGAAAAAGGCAAATATCATGATTTCATGTACATGTGGAATCTTTAAAAACAAACAACATGAAAAGAGAAAAAGACTCATTTAAAAAAAAACAACCCAAAAAACTGTTGGCTGCCAGAGGGGAAGGGAATAGGGAGATGGGCAAAATTGGTGAAGAGGATAATAAATAAATAAAAATATAACCATTTCAGGGCAGCATTTACTTCTAATGTGGTGGGGGCTGAGGGTAGTTGTGATCCAGAAAGACACCCAAGGGATTTCCAAGGTGTAGGCAATGTTCTGTCTCTCCGAGACACCGCTCTCTGAGTGGTGCTTGTATGGGTACCTGTTTTATCCTAGTTGTTAAATTGCATATATTTATTTTTTTAAGATTCTATTTATTTATTTGAGATAGAGGGACCATGAGCACAAGTGGGGAGGGGAGACAGAGGGAGAGAGAGAAGCAAGCTCTTTGCTAAGCTGGGAGCCCAATGTGGGGTTCGATCCCAGGAACCTGGGATCATGACCTGAGCTGAAAGAAGGCAAATGCTTTACCGACTGAGCCACCCAGGCACCCCGTGTGTATTTATTTTTTTTAATTTATTTTTAAAAAGATTTTATTTACATATTTGACAGAGAGAGAGAGAGAGATCACAAGTAGCAGAGAGGCAGGCAGAGGGAGAAGAGGAAGCAGGCTCCCTGCCAAGTAGGGAGCCCGATGTGGAGCTTGATCCCAGGACCCTGACATCATGACCTGAGCTGAAGGCAGAGGGTTAACCCACTGAGCCACCCAGGCGCCCCTCATGTGTGTGTTTAAAGCGCTTTTCTGTGTACATGTTATATCCTATAATTTCTTTAAGTTTAAAAGGTTCGAGCCAACATATAAACTGGGGGGCAATAGAGTCAGGGATCAGAAGGAGGGCTAAGAGCACAGGCTTAACAGTTAGATAGCTCTATTTCAGATCCAAGTTCCACCGCTTAATGAACTACATGACCTTAGGCAAGCTGTCCCTCAGTGTCTAGGACTTGCCAGACACGTGCTAGTGGCTGCAGATACCAAGATAGCACAACTAAATGTTAGCCTTATCTTTGTGGCGCTTCAGACTGATGGGAGAGCAGACGTTAATCAAATAATCACACAAAGAGATGTAAAATTGGAACTGTGATAAATCCTATGGAAACCTTAATGAGGCTGGGGGCAAAAAAAAAAAAGAGAGACGTAAAAAGAAGTGACGGGGGGCGCCTGGGTGGCTGAGTCGTTAAGTATCTGCCTTCAGCTCAGGTCATGATCACAGGGTGCTGGGATCAAGCCCTGCATCGGGCTCCCTGCTCAGCGGGAGGCCTGCTTCTCCCTCTCCCACTCCCCCTGCTTGTGTACCCTCTCTCACTGTATCTTTCTCTGTCAAATAAATAAATAAAATCTTAAAAAAAAAAAGAGAGAAATGACAGTGTTGATGAGAATGTATAATAGGAGATTTGATGCATTTGGGGAGGTCAAGAAAGGCTTCCCTGAGGAAATAACCACCAAGTTGAGATCTGAAGAATTATGAAGAATTAACTAGGTGAAGAGGAGTATGAGGGAATATTTAAGGAAAGGGAACAGCATGTGTGCAAAGGCCCTGTGGCAGAAGGAGCATGACAAGGACAAGAAACTCAACATCCTATGGGAAGCTGGAGAAGCACTCTAGGGCTGGTCCCTGTAGGCTTTGTTAGCCAATGTAAAGCGTTCTTTGGGAAGTAAGTGAGGCTCTCTTTGTGAAGCACTTGAGCATAGAGCCTGGAACACAGTTCCATGGGTTAGTTATTGTTGAAAGTAGATGAACAGACAATTTATAATGAGAAAATGCAGGCTGAAAATAACCATGGAGTATACTGTCATGGAATCTCTATGTTGTACACTTAAAACTAATGTACAATTTAAAAAATATCAGGAAAATTTTTGAGGTTCCGAAATCAAATAAATAAAATTAACACAACAAAGTACTATTTTTCACTAAATTAGGGGGAAAGAAAGCATGTTATGATGCAGTATAAAGGTTAAGGGCTTTTAATCAGACCAGTTTCAAATCCTGGCCTTGCCATTTCATGGGTTAAATGAAGATAAGGCTTTCCTCTTGGGGTTGTTGTAGTGATTAAGATCATATATGGTCAACCACTTATTGCCTAACATATGGTAAACTGTACAAATGATTTATTTTCTTATATAGTTATTAAGGCTAGCAAGGTGGTAGAGAAGATGATACCCTCAGACTTTGCAAGTTAGAAAAGCTCTTTGAAATGCAGATTTGGCAATACTTGGTTAATTAGATGCCAAGACTCTTTGACCAGGTAATGATACTTTTGGGGATCTAGCCCCAGGGTATAATTCAAAAGAAGAGGAAAACCACGTGGACAAGCACATTTATTGCATGTTATTAATAATCATGAAAAATTAGAAATAATCTAAATGTCCAAGAAAAAGAAAAAATCAAATTACTTGGTTGTTTCACCCATAAAACAAATAACCCAGTCAAGAAATGGGCAGTAGACATGAACAGACATTTCTCCAAAGAAGACATCCAAATGGCCAACAGACACATGAGAAAGTGCTCAACATCACTCGGCATCAGAGAAATACAAATTAAAACCACAGCGAGATACCACCTTACACCAGTCAGAATGGCTAAAATCAACAAGTCAGGAAATGACAGATGTTGGCGAGGTTGCGGAGAAAGGGGAACCCTCCTACACTGTTGGTGGGAATGCAAACTGGTGCAGCCACTCTGGAAAACAGTATGGAGATTCCTCAAAAAGTTGAAAATGGAGCTACCCTACGACCCAGCAATCGCACTACTGGGTATTTATCCTAAAGACACAAAGGTAGTGTTCCTCAGGGGCACGTGCACCCGAATGTTTATAGCAGCAATGTCCACAATAGCCAAACTATGGAAAGAACCTAGATGTCCATCAACAGATGAATGGATAAAGAAGATGTGGTATATATATACAATGGAATATTATGCAGCTATCAAAAGAAACGAAATCTTGCCAT
>LNAC01000256.1:1330408-1382628 GCA_002007465.1 Ailurus styani | reverse complement strand
AAAAAAAAATTACTTGGTTGTTTACCACATGTCAGGCATTTTATGTATTTATTACATTTTTCTCGCAGCAATTCTACAATGTGAAAATTTATTTATTCCCACTTTTTAATGACTTTGTTCAAGGTCACCGAGCTAATGATAGGCAGAACCTAAATCTAAACTCAGGTTTATATGACACCGAAGTTGTTATAAATACAGATGGTAAAGAAAGTCTACTTGAATTTAAATCTCTGTTCCACTGCTTACTAGCTCTCTGACCTTCAGCAAGTCAATTAACCTCTGTCTCAGTTTCCTCATCTATAAAATGTACAGTACCTTCTTCAATGGATTAAATGACTTGATACATAAAAGTGTTTAGAACAGTCTCTATAAGAAATATGGAAGTATTAGCTATTATTAGGAGTATTTTTTTAAATGAGTAATAAGTAAGATAATGAATATGATGCCTCCTTTGCACTCCACCAAGACTCACAATTCAGTATTTACTAGTGTAATTAGTTGTTTCTTGTCTGCCTATCTATAACATCCTCTGATGTCTTAGGAGATAAGCTCCACCAAAGCACTGCATTGTGTCTCACAGCACCTAGCACAATCCTTTGCACATAGTAAGTGCTCAGTAAACACGTGAATGAATGCATGAAAAGCTTACCGTGGTGGCAGTTTCCACTCTGCTAAGAGCCGAGTTTAGTGGAACTAAACTTCCACTGGTTTCATGGCAGTTTCCACTACAGAAAGGTGATTGAATTTAGTGTTGGCACAGGAAAAGTCCTACGCTGCATGGTGTTGGCTTCAGGGGCATAGCAGCACCATGGGCTCTGCACGCAGATACACAGCCAAGGGGGTGGGGCTGGGGACTGAAATCCAAGCCCCGGAACTGGCGGGGGGCAGGGCACACAGATTGTGTCCCTGGAACCAGAGATGACTTTCTATAATTCCCACAAAGTCACTACCATTTAGGCTAGCAGAAGCCTCGTGTCACAGAATTAGTGCTCTAAACTCAAAAACATCAAATCCTGGGAGAATACATTAAAGGGCTGAAGGTGGGATGGGGGACAGGACCCCATGGAAAGTCCTTCAAGTTAATGGCAGTATTGACCTTGTCCAAGCAAGCAACCTAGCCCTATTCACCACCACCCAACTCCCCCAAAATGAATATCTCTGATATCTCAGCTGAACCTTTAGGTGGGGCTGAGGCCAAGGCTCTGTTTTTCCACTGGAGGACATGAGTCAGTGAACAGTGAGGTTCCACTTAATCACCACCCAAAAACAAGGTCCTTAAAACCAAGGGCTAGAAAAGCAAGGAAGTGATTAATATAAAAGTCAAGATAGGGATTATTCCCTGGGCAGGACAGGGCAAGACATGGTGGGGGTGGGGATGGGGATAGGAGTGGGGGTAAAGAACCTGCTGGAGAAGCCATACATAGGGGTCTCCCGGAGTCCGAGAATGTTCTAGTCCTTGACCTCGGAGGTGGTGGCCTTATAATTACACTTATACGTGTTGTCTGTAATTTTCTAACAATGTATTATGTTTCACAATTTTAAAGAGCTGAAAAAAATACGAACTATACAATCTTTTTAAGCAGAGGAAACTGACCAGGTTTGTATTATTAGATCAGTTGGGTATTGAATGGAAAATTGATTAAAGGTGGGGCAAGGCTAGGGGCAAGGAAAACAGGAGGTGAGGTGACTGTCATCCGTTTGGTGGGAAATTATAATGACTGAGGTAAGTAACGGTACAAGATTAAGGATGTAGTCTATGTTATTTTTGAAAACACAACCAAAGTAAGACAGAAGCTGGCACTGGCCCCTCGAGTCACTTTTTGCCTCTGTGTGTTGAGCGAATTGGGCTCACGAGTTCTAGCCCAGCGTGAGGCACACATATAGCCGATAGTTAGGACTTTCCTCTTGCCTCTGCCCCAGTAGGTCCACTCAGAGGGACTCCCTGCCTGGCCAGTGGGGATGAGAGCACATTTTTCACCATCCACAATATTATTCAAGTTGAGTTGCTATAAGGGCTTCTCTCACAACATATAATCACTCAGTCATAATATCTAATCATTCAGTTTTACAGAGTGTTTTCACATCTACTCTCTGGGACCAGAATGTCAGGTCTATGAGCACAGAGGGGTTGTCTTGTTCATGGCTGTACCCTCAGGGCCTAGAACTAAACTTGGTACACAGGAGGTGCTCAATAAATATTCCTGAATGAATGAACACATTTAATTATTATTGATATTTGATTGTCACGACAACCTGTGAAGATTGGTAGGACATGAATTATCATCCTCATTTTGGAAGTTAGGAAACAAAGACTTGGGGAAATGAAGGAACAGGTCAAAGAGTTGATAAGAGAATCATGATTTGATTTCAGGTTTTCTGCTTCAACTCTCTAGTTTTTCCCACTTCTTCGCAGCTGAAGAGCCAAGGCTTCAAGTGTTTAGAGCCCTGAAACACCAGCTGGAAGTATTCCAGAACACATAATAGGTACTATCAGATATCCCATGTGCTCTGCTGGGCTAGGTTATAGGATGAACGAGGCCAACCCAGCTCTGACGGGTCAGTCGCCACAGTCCCATCAGAGAACATGCAGAGCTCCCCTGGATGACCAGATCTAGTCAGCCCTAGGTTCCCTGGCCCGCAGGTTTGACTCCATGCCCCTCACTTGCCTCAACTCCCTATCCCAGCCATTCCACCCCTCCAAGCAAAAGAAGCTTAAGGAAACCCTGTTATTGCAGAAACCAAAAGTTTTCATTTTCCTTCTTAAGAAAACACATCAGAAAAATAAAAGAAGAAATAAAGAAATATGGCAGCCAGTAGTTTCGGGGCTCAAGAGCCCTTGTCATCCAAGTGGAATTCCGTGGGGAGGCTAACACATAATGTCCCATGAAAAGTTAATCTTGGTTTCTTTGCTCTTCATATTAATTAAAAGTAGTCATTTGAACCATAAACCACAACGCAGATACCTAGGAACTCCAGATGTTCAATTAATGTATTTATACACCTGGAATTACGTAGGCCTTCCGTAGGAATCCTAGTCCAACTCCAAGAACCAGCAAACACAGTATTTAAAACAGTATTTTGGACAGAATACTTAAAACACACAAGCCACTCAGAAAAGTTGAAGTTTGGGGCACCTGGGTGGCTCAGTGAGTCAAGCGTCTGCCTTCAGCTCAGGTCATGACCCCAGGGTCCTGGGATTGAGTCCCGTATGGGGCTCCCTGCTCAGCGGGAAGCCTACTCCTCCCTCTGTCTGCCGCTCCCCCTCTGTATGCTGTTGCTCTCTCTCTGATAAATAAATAAAATCTTGGGGGGGAAAAAAAACCCTTGCAGAAAAGTTAAAGTGTTAGGTTGCCTTTCTCCCTTCTTCCCCTGCACAGTCTGATATGCACGTTTCATCCCAAGAACAATCTGCTCTAGGAGAGTTGGGCCATCCTCGTCAGTTAAACAGTCAGTGGAACTCCCCTGAGAGTGTCACACGTAGGACTCACCAGAAATTCTTCGGCAAACTCCTCTTTGCTAGCTTTCTTGTTTTGGGCCTCCTCCAGGAACTTGTGCAGAATTTCCCTTTGGTCCATGTTGCAGGACAAGAGAAACTGTCTGCCAGGGGGTGAAGGGAGGGCATGTCAAATGTATGTCATGGCCGAGATGCCACCAAGAAGCCACTGCTGCCGCTGGAGCAGAGCATGTTGAAGGCTGTGGTTAACTGACTTCATCACAAGCCCTAGAGGAAATTAGTACGCAACCAGCCTCTGTGGTCACACAACAAAGCCATCACCACTCCAGGGCCCTAGTGCCTTCCTTCTCAAGGAAGGAACCCAGTTACAACTCAAGTTGCAACAAACAAGACGCTAACCAGAGCATCACACGTGGTCTGCTTAGCTCCGAGACTGTTCCACTCCATCTCTTTTAAGCAAGATTCACCTTTTTTCTTGTTTCCCAGAGAAAAGCCAGAATGCCAGGTCTCATGGATGGGATCTGCCTCTCCCCATTTCCTCAGTGAACACAAAGGCCCTGTTGATACCTTCTGTTCCCTCACGTCCCAAATGAACTCAGCCAAGTTCAGCTAGGGCTAGGAAGGGAGGCAGACACCGTTTGGAGTTAAGACATCTTCTGCCTGAACTATTCTCCCCAAAGTGTCTTGTTCATGGGAGCAGTGGCAAATTTCTGTTCATCAGAGAAGGCATTTTTATTCAGCAGTTTTAAGTGTGCCATATAGACCTCAAACTCGTTTTTGGATGAAGCAAAGTCAGCTGCTTCTGACAGTCTGTGTCTCTTCCAGGGCTGGGGAAGTGCTGAACCCGTTAAGGGAAGTATTGTTGATTTCAGGACTGAGTATTGGTCTGTATGGGATCCAGCAGCACAGTGGCCCCCATGGGGAGCACCTGACCAGAAAGTTGGCACAATTTCCCCTATATACAGTGCTAGTTAACTATAAGGAACAGAAAAAGAGTAACCACCTTTCTGGCAACAGTATAACTTTCAGGGCGGAAAGCATGAGCCGTGTATAAAGAAGACATTTCTACTCTCCCAACTGGCACCTTGGAAAAGGCCACTGCTTCAGGAAGCCATGCTGTGCAGGTGGCATTTTGGCCCTGTTTGACAGGCAGGCTGTTCTAGAAAAAGCTTCCACATCTCAGCTTGAGTAAATCCTCTCCTCGATGGGTACAAATCTACTTAAGGCTGTCTCATACAGAGTGAGCGCAACCCAAAATCAACATATCATCTTTGCTTGAGGACAGAAGTTCCATAAATAATCACTAACAAAATTAGTCTGAAATAATCCTGAAGAAAACTGGGAAATGTGCCATGAGAGGTTCCTCTATTTAAGATATTAGCAATCCTTTCCGTTTTGCATTATTCAGACTCCCTTTAGGAAACCATGACTCCAAGCACTAGGAAGTCGCCTCCCCGCAACAGGAAAGGAATGGTGTTGGAGGGATCCTGTTTATAGGCAGGTGAAATCAATAAAGAATTGCACTCCTGAGCCACATAGTAAATCAAAATGAAGCACAGTTCTTCAACAATACTTGTTGAGAATGGGACAGTAGTTCTCCAATTAGCCCCATTTAGCATTAAAGGGGAATTTTTTGTTGCACTAACAAATGCGATGTTTAATTTGGCTATTTTAAGACCTATCAAATACAGGGGAGAGAGACTTTAAAACCACAATATCTAAAGTTCACAATAACTAAAACTCTGTGAAAGTATGTATGAGGTTAGATGAAGACTAAGTGATACAGAAAAGGATCAGCTGTGTAAGTGCTGGGATCAAGGGTGCTTTTTAAAAGTCTTTTAAAGTTCTTATGCCATTTTTAATTACAAAAAAGACATAAAAATCCAACAATTTGCTCAACAAATGTATTGAGTACCCATTAAATGCTAAGCACCATAATAGAGCTGGAGATGCAGTAGTGAGCAAGCCAGAATATAGTGAAAAGAACCCTTAACCATTTAATAAAGCATCTCGGAACAAAGACACAGATGTAATTACTAATTAAAATAAAAACATTCCAAACTAACTTGCTCCTTTGCAGAGTAGCATAGCATAACCCAAAAAAGAAAATGATTTTCCATATTTTAACGAGAGTTTCATAATCTCTGTCCCCTTAGAATGTAATCACTTCCAACCAACCCAGAAATTTACTAATTAATAAACAAAAAGAGACCTAATCAAATAAGATGTAATGCTCTTTTCTCAAGCTCATATTTCAGAGCAATCTCTAACTTTAGTCTCTTCTTAGGGAGAGCTAAGATAGAGACAGATAAGAGGTAAAGAGAAACTCATGAGATGCCCTCTGTAGTCCTTTTACCCCAAAAGTAAGAATCTAAAAATAGTGTTTTAGCAGAACTGCAGATTTTTTTTTTAAGCAAACAGCAATTCTTAGGAGTCTGTTCCACTCTAAAACCAAAAGAGACAGAAACATCATGAAATAGCCAAACCTCAAAAACCCACTTAGCTGAAAGACCATTTCCTGAGTAGACCACTCAAGGGAGCAAAAAACAAAACTGAAGGAGAAAACAAAAAACTTCAGTTTTATTTTTAACAAATCTAAGCTGCTACTTAATTGTTCACACTTCCTTCTACAGATACTCACAGGTGTCTACAGACAATAGGGGCATCATGCTTTTTGATAAAAATTCTGATGACTCATTTATATCTTGTGGGAAGATCAAGAGCTGGGGGAGGGGAGGAATATGTTATACAGCAAAGACTGGCAAGTACCTAGAAGAATTTACGAATTTGTGATGAAACATTTAAACCAGTCCGGTGTAAACCCTGAGTGAACACAACAATTCCATGCAGTAAAAGACCCACGAGCTCTCTGTCAGAACCCTCAGGGGTGAGTTCTAGTGGAAAGTAAAAGTGAATGAGCACCTGAAGAAGAGCGAGGAAGGAAAGCCTCACTGCTGCCCCCTGTGGCTCTGCCGTGTGTTCAGGAGGAAGAGGACAGCAGGGAGGAGAGCCCGTCACATGGTCACCTGCACCAGCAAGAGGGAAGTGTGCCAGTGTAAGGGGAAGCATCAGTGTCACAGAGGTTGGAATTTGATAACAAAAAAATTTTAACCGAAGACACTATCAGGGGAGATTATTAGAATAATGATTATTAGCTAATGGGAAACACCCTCAGGCTTCTCAACACATCCTTCTGTCCCTCTGAGGGGCACGTCCTACCCTGGGGAAGCCACTTACCAATCTTCGCTTCAGCTTCACTATGGCTGCCTTTCTCTACCTCCTATGTCATTGGTTTGAAATGGGCTCTATGTATTATCCGCGGATGCTCGGTTTCTTTGTGAGCATTCCCTGGGTCACCAAGGCCTGCCTGTCCTTGTTTTGTAGATTCGAGCAGTCTTTTCCATTCCCATGTGGACCACCGTGCCTATTGCACACGGGGATTGCTGCAGCAATGTGCTTTTAAGTTATATTCTGTGCTACCATCTCCTAGGAACCACAAATGGATGAATGTTCTTTTTTTTTTTTAAGATTTTATTTATTTACTTGACACAGAGAGAGAGAGAGATTACAAGTAGGCAGAGAGGCAGGCAGAGAGACAGGGAGAGGAGGAAGCAGGCTCCCTGCTGAGCAGAGAGCCCAATGCGGGCCACGATCCCAGGACCCTGAAATCATGACCTGAGCAGAAAGCAGAGGCTTTAACCTACTGAGCCACCCAGGCGCCCTGGATGAATGTTCTTAAAAGTCCACTTCAGTGCTCAAGACCCAAAGTAGTTACCCATGGTCTAGAGGAACCCGTCCAGATTTTTCCGCTTGCCACCAAGCCCCTCCCAGTGTGTCCCCGCCCAAGCTACCTAGCCACATCCCCCACAGGCCTTGCTCATGCTACTGTCACCTCTTGTGCTACTTCACACCTTTCCCCTAATTTTCGTCAAGACAAAAATAAAGTTGTAAAGCATGGTCAGTCTTTTCTTCAACAATCCTGCCCCTGACGCCATGTCACCAACAAACTTGTCTTAGACGGCCTCTTCTCGGAATTAAGTCTTTATATTCAGCCATAGACCTTTTCTTTGTTTCTTCACATGTTTCTTGTCTCCTTAAGTTTATTTAAAAGAGTTTATTCAAAAGAAAACACATAAACGGCCCCCTGGAGTTTTAAGTTTATCAAAGGCAATGCTATATGCATCTGTGTAACCCACAGTGCTTAACTGTGGTCTTAAGCACACCTGAAATAAACCTATTGTGAAAAAGGACGCTACATAATGTGGTTAGGTATTGGTGAGAGACCCACCCTGACTTGCTTACTCACCGCAGCAATGACTCCAGGTCTCCTGCTGGTCACTTTCACTTTGCCAGGAGCAGATGGGCCTTCCCCGCAGGGATGTCCAGGAGCCTGGCAAAGAGCACTTGCCTGAGGGCTGCTGCCCAGCAGTGGGGCCATTGTTAATGGAAGGAATGGGGCCACCATCACTGAGGCAGAGTCCAGTCCTGCAGGGCTGCCATGGCCAGGTGGGGGGGAAAATGACCACCTTCCTCTCCAGAATAGATCCAGTTCCCCTTCTGTAAAAGGACAGGGGCGAGGCTTATAAAAGAAGCTTGTTGCTTTGCTGGTGTTTTTATGTCACCCACAGCAGGAAAGTCCCCTCCCCAGCTTCTGGTCATGATAGCTTCTGGTCACTACCATATTCTGAGACCTCATCAAGCTCTTCAGTTCACCTGCTGTGAACTTCGTAGTCAGCTCCCCATGTTCCACAGGGAGTCATGTTCTGCCTTTGGTTTCAGAAACTCAATCCTCAGAGGGCCAAAGTCAACAGATCATTTCCAATCGATGCAATTTACCTTTTTTTTAACTCTTGGTGGGGCTTGGCATGTTGTTCAAAATCTAATCAAACTTGAAGTCTTATCTTTCATTTGATTGTTTATTCGGTATTGAGTCTGTTTGTTTATTCATTTAAGGAATATTCATGAGATCTGTATACATGCAAGAGAATGGAGACGAGGAGAGCTACAGACAACAGTCTTCATTCGAGGCTCTTTTTATACTTGTAAGGAAGGTAAGTACACAAATAACTATAATTTAAGGCCATATGTGGTAAGGCCACAAATGTTATGCTAACAAAATTTTGAGAAGGCCAAGATCTTGTGTTTGGATTATCTGGATAGCCTACATGGAGGAAGCGACATTGAGTTAGGCTTAGAATATGTCAAAGAGCCTGAGGAGAAGCAATATGAAAGAGAGAACAGTAGGAGTTGGGTGGCTTAGTGAGTGGCTCAGTCTGACAGGAGGCTTGGTTCTGCAGAGTCCTGACTGACAAGGCTAGAAAGGGCAGTTGGAGACAAACCCTGAGGGAATTTGAATACCAGGCTAAAAAGTCAGGCTTTATTTGATGGGCAGTGGAAAACCAGTGAAGGTTTCGTTTGTCTTAAAAACAACTTTACGAGGTACTATTGACATACAATAAACTGTACATTTCAAAGTGTGTGGATTAATAAGTTTGAAATGTGTACACAGCCATGAAATCATCTTCACGATCAAGATAAGGAACATATCCAGGCGCCTGGGTGGCTCAGTGGGTTAAAGCCTCTGCCTTCGGCTCAGGTCATGATCCCAGGGTCCTGGGATTGAGGTCCACATCTGGCTCTCTGCTCAGTGGGGAGCCTGCTTCCTCTTCTCTCCTCTCTCTCTGCCTGCCTCTCTGCCTACTTGTGATCTCTCTCTCTCTGTGTCGAATAAATAAATAAAATCTTTAAAAAAAAAAAAAGATAAGGAACATATCCAATCACCTTCAAAAGTTCCACTGGAAAATCTTAAGAAAATGGCAGTCAAAGCAATGTTTCTCGATTTTTTTTTTTAAGAAATGGCCCCTTCTCTTAAATTTTTTGAAAGTCTCATTATCTCCTTCAGTAGTATGTATATTTTCAAAATGAATTATGCCATATCTAAAAATGAATCAAAAGAATAGACAAGGAAACCATAGCTTTGGTCAGTCTGGTGGCAGTATATAGGACAGACTAGAATGGGGCAAGCCTGGAACAGAAGGACCAATTAACAGCCTCACTAAGAGGCTTGGCAATAAACTCGTGTGAGAGAATTAGGACAAAAAGAAGGAATAAGTGAGGAAGACTAATTGTGTGTGGAAGACTGGAAGGAGGGAACAGGGAAAAATGACTACTAAAGTTTTGAGCTAGCTGGATGGCAGTCTGGGAAAGTATAGGTGAGAAGAAAGGTACATAGACAAGGAGAATTAGAGCTTGTGGATGTGGGTTTAGGAAGAAGGGAAATAAGACAGACATGGGAATCACCCACACTGAGGCGAGAGGTAAAGTCAGAAGGCTGGCTTGCCTTTGTGAAAGACAGTGTCAGGGGAGAGAAAAAAGTCAAGTTAGAACTTTATGAGCTCCGAATCACAGGAGCCCCAAGTTGTTAATGGTGCTGTGCTTAAAATAGTCCAGAAACTGGGCTAAGCCCTTTACACAGTGTACTGTTTCATTTATCCCTCACCACAATCCTACGAATTAGTAACTAAACCATTTCTATTTTAAGATGTGGAAACTAAGGCACAAAGGAATTGGATTACTGGCCCAGTGTCACATGATTAGTCCATGATGAAACTAAATTGTTAAAATCAGACAGTTTGAAGGTATTCTGAATCTCTGGGCTACATGTCTTCTTTCTGCCACCCCACCACTTCTGCTGTCCTGGGAGAGGGCGGCCCAGCAACAAACACAACACCCAAGCCAGAGATGCTTTTCCCATTTACTTGGTATAATCCCCAGGGGCACCATATCCTTAATCTCAAAATACTATCATACACCCGGAGCCAGATTCATATTCTGATGTTTCTTGGCAGTATAGGATAAACCAAAGAGCTGCTGTAGCTAAGTGGGAAAAGAGAAGACAAAAAGCGGCTGCTGGCCTCTGACATTTATCATTTATTTGTCAGCTTATTGAGACATAATGGACATATAACTTTGTGTAAACTTAAGGCGTACAACATAATGATTTGCTCTATGTATATATTTCAAAATGATTATAACAATAAGGTTAGTTAACACATTTATCATTTTGCCTAGCTCAACAATGTATTTTGGGGCATCTGGCCTGTTCAGTCGATGGAACATGTGCCTCTTGATCTCGGAGTTGTGAGTTTGAGCCCCCTGTTGGGTATAGACATTACTTAGAAAAAATAAAATCTTAAAAGACCTTTTTCATCGTATAACTGGAAGGTTATGTACCCTTTGCCCACCTTCATCTATTCCCCCCACCTCCCACCCCTGTCCCTGGCAACCACCAATCTGTTGTTTCTCATCATTCAATTGAGATTCCACTTACTGAGAATTAGTTCAAATACATAGACACAATTTTATTTCATGAGCAAAACAGCATGGGTCAAAGTGAAAATAGTGATTTCACCTAAGAAGTAAAATACCACAAAACCTACAGTGATGTAAGGGACAAAGGAATACACCAAGTATCTAAACTTGGTGCAAAAAAAGCTAATTTCTACTTAAGAGAAAAATGAAATCTCATTTGGGATTACTAACCTATTGTGATTTACCCATGAATAGAGGAAATAGCATAACTTGAAAAAGTCAAAATATAGTAGCAGCACTACATCTTTATTTCTATGCATTTAGGGGAAACAGATAGCTGGCTGCTGGAGGGAGGGGATGTGGTTACACTTGAGCCAAACTGTCACCAAACCATTAATGCCTCTCTTCAAAAATAGATGAAGCAATGTTTTTCTTCTTGACAATCAGCTAAGTAGTCTAGCCTTCGGGCTTATGAATGTCAGAGTCTCCACTTGAGGATTGCCTACTAACCTATCAGATTATGAAGGATTATTACAAAATATACTTACTTACCATAAAGTCAATACCATAGGCTTCATTTCCAGTCACTTATGATGGGGGCCGGGGAAATGTATACCCTCTACTGACTGACTACCCAGGCATCCCGGAGCTTTCTGATTTGCCAAAGTCCTAGAGAAGGTGTGAACTATGCGAACACTAAAAAAACACTCTTAAATTACAAAAAAAAAAAAAAAAAGAGTTATCCTGCATAACATTGTGTTTGGCACGAATGATCAGGATTGCAACAGAATTTAAATTCTTCGAAGAGAAATATTCATTTAGCTTTTAGCTTTAAAGTAAGGATCTACATGCCTTTCTGTAAGGGCCACAGAGTAAATACATTTTATAGGCTATTAGGGGTCTCTGCAATTCCTCAACTCTGCCATTGAAGTCCTAATACAGGCATGGGCAACATGGAAACAAGTGAGTGTAACTGCTTGCTGATAAACCTATTGACACAAAAAGCAGCAGGCAGGATTTGGCCAGCCCCTGCTCTAACGTGAGTGTTCTCAAGTTCTATATGGACATAAGAATCCCCTGTGGAACTGGCTAAAAAGGTAGGCTCCTAGGCCCCAGCCTCCCCCTACAGAATCAGAATCTCTAAGGATGGGGCCTGGAAATCAGCAATTTATAAGGTCTGGGAGTGGTATGTAAAGTACTTTTTGGTTTGAAAAACACTGTGGTATGCAGCTAGTTTCAACTAAGCTGGGATGGCCCCACTGTCCTAGATGTGGGCCAGCACTTCCTGCATCCTGCGGCAGTAAAGACGCACAGTTTTATCTTCTGTTGGCCTTTCTTTTAGAAGGGCAGATGAAGAAACTGCCTTTTTTTTTTTCTTTTTTTTTTTTTGCTTTCAACCTAAAAATACATGAAATAATTCTGCTTTGGTGAAATTAACACAAAACTCGGGATAGGGATTTAAAGGAGAATCCTCAACTTAACATAACAAGATTTCAACAAAAATCTCCCTTGATGTCCTTTAGATTGCAAAATGAGTAGACAAGATCCTTACCAAAGGACAGGTTAACTCTGAATAGTTTACCGTGTGCTCCCTTTCCCAAAATATGCCCAGCAGAGGCCTGCTCTGTTGCCTTGAAATTCCACTCCTAATAAGCCATTACTTTGTATCTGGAAGTCTTTGCTTAAATGGAACCTCCTTCAAATTCACGTAAAGACAAGTACAAAATCTCCGTAGACCTCCCAGGGCTGCTCCCAACTTTAGCAATCGGTGGAAATTATTAAGCTAAGTCCAGTTGTGTCCAAAGGAAAGTAGCTTTGGATTTGGTTGTCTGTTTTTTTTTTTTTAAGATTTTTAAAAAATTTATTTATTTGCTAGAGAGAGACAGCAAGAGAGAGAGCACAGCAGGGGGAGTGAGAGAGGGAGGAGCAGGCTTCCTGTGGCGAAGCGGGTAGGCAGGGAGCCCAATGTGGGGCTTGATCAGAGGACTCTGGGATCATGACTTGAGCTGAAGGCAGATGGTTGGTTAACAACTGAGTCACCCAGGCACCCCTCATTGTCTGTTTTAATGGCCAATAATCAATAACCTGATCAAAGTGGCAGTGATGTTCAGCTGGGAAACAGCACCACCTCTTCTCAGCTCTCCAGATTTTCCTAGGAAGGACAATGAATAGCCTATGGTCAAAGGGGATCATCTTCCTGAAGGGAGCTTCCTGAAGAAAGCACAAATAATCTCCAGATACCTCCAGAGGATGCAGCTCTTACTGAGGCCTCTGCTGCTCCCGGAAATGAAGAGGAATGCTCACTGAGAGCAGATGTTCTAATGATTACTAAGACATGGGCTTAGAGTGCCTCCTATAGTTATCGCTGCAGCAGATAACACTGTTTTTTGTTAGGCGGATGATTCTGAATTTCTGAAGCCAGGCTGAGACTAGTACTCTAGCACCAGTATACTTAATAGACTGTTATATATAAGTGGGATTTAGCTCTATGCTGTTAGTAGTCAATTAAAATTTTAGGCAAACTATCTCTGGAGTCCAACACCTGTAGACCTGAGTTTCTGACTGCTCCCCTTCCCATGGGAAAACAAAACAAAACAACAAACTGCCATTTTCAGCAAAGTAGGGAGACCTGTTTTTCTACTTGGTTACCAACTTACAGAAAGAATCAGGCATTGGGAGTCCCGAGTATTAATAGAAAAACAATGCAAATGCCTATCAAAACCAGGGGCCCCGACGTACTTACCCAACCTCCCTGGTCCTGGACAAACTCCCGGATGGCATTGTTCCCATTGATCATGTTTGTTATGGGAACAGCCACCTGTCTTGCCATTTCGGGAGCCATGCGGGCCACAGATTCAAAAAGTTTCACTGCCACTGCCAGAAAGGCTCTCTCGTAAACTAAGCTGGAATCCTGAGCACACCAGGCCTGGCTGAGACATTTTACTGTGTCCTGAAATACAGCTCCTGCCTGGGGAGAGAAACAGGATATCAGTGAAGTATCGATATAAAGGTACAGGAGGCTGCAGGGGCAGGTGTCCAGTAGAGCAAGAGTTTCCTAGAGAATGGCAAATGCACTGCTGATTGTATCCGGGGTAATCTTAAGGAGTGGATGGACACACTTTTGTTATTTTATTTATTGTAATAGGTATAGAGAAAACATATGTAACCCATCAAACCCATGATTTCTGATATTATTACTTAAGATGAGCAAAAGTGGTCAAAAGAAAAAACGATTTGAAAGAAAAATTTTAAGTACATGATAGTACAGCTGGTCGAGTTATAGAGGTATTACTTGAATGATTGAAGTCTGGGAAATTCTAAAGTAAAAAAAAAATTTTGTTTTTTCTCTTCCTCTTTTCTTCCCCCCAAAATTGATCCAAAAGTCATTAGGTGGGGCCAAGCAATATCTATTGTGGTCTCCTGTAGGGGGACCCTTGGTATTCAGAGCAGGTTGTCAGAACCAAAATAAGCTGAAGAGGGCACCCACGTATGTACCCAGATCTCGGTCTCCAAATATCATTCTCCTTTTAAAGATACCAGAGGCCCCTGGAGAAAGGCAATCAGGCTGGGGCTTGGAAAACACAAGAGAGCTGTCAGAAATCAAGGAAGTACTCATAGAATGACAGGGACATGACAAAAATACACAGTCCAGGCGGTGAGGACTTCCACTGGTCAAAACTGGGACAATTTGAGCAACCAAATAAATAATGATAGTAACAGGTTATAACTCTTGAATAAAGTAGGAATTCATGAGTCCATGTTGATATAAAAAATAAATGAATAGATTGAAATGTTGATGAGATATGGGATATTTACATGATTTCAAAGTACCTCCCTCCACAACACTTACCTATATTAACCACAGATACTAACTACAGTGGAGAAACCTTGCAGACACCATCCTAAGTGATTGAAGTTAACATCAGTAATGGGACAAATTAAAATCTGTGCCACATAATAGATCCAATGAGAAGAACACAGAAACCCTTCCGCGACCTTCCTACCAAAAGTACATACCCTGAATCCACTCAAGAGGAAACATGGAACAAACCCAAATTTAAGGGACATTCTACAAAATAACTGACCCATGACCTTCAAGCATCAAGGTCATGAAAAGCCAAGGAAAGACTGAGGAACAATCCAGATTGAAGGAGATTAAAGAGACATGACAACTAAATGAAGGATCTGACTCTGGCCTAGATCTTTTGTTGTATGTGACATCACTGGGACAATTGGCCAAACTTGAATGAGATCTGAGGACAAGATGATAATGTGTCAGTGCTGGTTTCCTGGTTTTGATGTGGTTATATAAAAGAATGGCCTTGTTTGAAGGAAATGTGAAAGTATTAGGGGATGATGGAACATCTCATCCACTACCTACTCTCAGATGATTCAAGAGGGAAATTCTTTGTGCAATTAATTACGTGCAACTTTCCTATGAATTTGGGAGTTTCGAAAAACTTTTTTTTTTAATTAAAAAAACAAAAGTAAATTCAACTCTCAGCTACCTAGGAAAGTTTCAGTGCAAGTAACTGGGAGTAATAATTCCAGTTCCGCCTGAATGGACCTACCATCCAAGCTATATTTGGTAAGAAGAATAAAGCATAGTGGTGAAGAGTATGGTTCTGGAATCAGTCTGGGTTCAAATCCTAACTTCAACACTCAATGAGTAACTAATTTCTTGTTTCCCTCTTCCTCAGTTTTCTTATCTGCTTAAATGGATAGCAAGTCAGAAAATATTTATAGAGGGTCTCCCTTATAGGAAGTACTAGTCTGGGTTGTGTGAAGACTGCAGCGAACAAAGAGGTCAGATGTTGGCTCTCAGGGCATTCCATGAACAGGAGGGGAGGTTACACTGTGAAGAACAGTTCTTATAATACCCCCAGGGAGTGGTGGAAGGTTTAAATGAGATAGTAAGTGCAAAGCGTTTGGAATACTGCCTGGCACCTGTTAAGTGATGAGTTCATATTACCTGCCATTATTGATATTAATCAGCAACATCTTCTAGAACATTGTCTATGGTCTTTGCATCCAATGCAGAATCCAAGTGCCAGTGCTAGTAATCAGCATTCTGATGAAAAGCCAGGTATGCCCTAGATGGCTGCTGTACTTACCCCTCATTGCAACATACTTGAGGACTGCATGCCTTTCCGGTACATAATTTCATTGCTGGACCTTGGGTGGGGGGAGGGGAAGGCACCCACTCCCAGCCAAATAAATATTAAACAGGTGCATAAAAGAATAAAGTGCTTAACCAAGAACGAAGTGCTACAGATGTGCTCTGTGTCACATAAGCACAGCTCTGCTGAAAAACAAATGGGAACAATCTGAAGGTTGAGCAGCCCTTGCCAGAAGCTTTTCCTCTCAATCCCACTTGGGCCTTTGATTAACTCCTGAAGAACTAGCAATTGGAGAATTCCTGCTGTGTCTCCTTGGATGAACAAAAACCCCCATATCTTTCTCAGGACATTTCTAGTTATACAAGCGTGGTAAGAAAGGAGTGTCTGGAATAGAAAAACAGCAGCAACTTTACCCGTCCACGAATGGTTTCTTCAATGATGTTTTTGGCAGAAGCTTCCAATTCTCCATTGAACTGGTCACCCAACATCCGAAGGCGGCCAGCAATGATGGCCACATCAAAAGAGCAAGACTCTCCTAAGATGGAGGGAACACATTCACATTTGTTACAGAACTTGAAGGGATGGCCAGTCCCAGGAATCTGGGCATTGGAGAACGTTCCCTAGACTTTTAAGCAATCGTGGCATTGTTCACTCCCCCAAACACCTTCAATACCCTGCCAACCCCATAGTCAGAAGATCTCCCTTCACTGAGAATATCTTTCCCTTCTATAGAAACAACTGATTTTCAGGTATTGCTGAAAGCTTAGTTTGCCTTTTGAAACTTCAGAGGAAATAAGAAAGCATACTCAGATGCCCTTATTGACCTGCAATCATCACCTCAGGCCAGGAGCCTTACCTGAATCTGGTTCATCTCCACAGGGTAGGTCCCGGTTAGCAACCTGCATTGTGGTGTTTAAGAAGTCTGCGAGTAAAGCATTCACAATGCATTCTGTTTGCTCCTCAAAAGTTCGGGGCCTCTTCATTTTAGATGTTTGCTGCAGTTTTTGCTTTCCCACGAAACAAGCAGTTTTCAGCTCAGCAGGAAGTCAGAACTGGTAAACCAGATGCATCTACCTCTGTACTTTGTAAATCTTCTTAATGGGACATGTAGTCCTGGGGCCTGTCCTACCAACTTTTTTTCAAACCCAGCTGTCAGAAACATGGGACTTCTCTGAAGAGCTCACCTACACAAACTGGGGAGACTTTTTGAAAACTTTCAGTTCCTTTTCTCAGAACCACACCCTAGCCAGTACTTAAGATTAATGAATAACTTTTATTGTTAGCCAATTTAGAACTGAAATCGAGTTGAGGAAGAGTTTCTTAGGCAATTTCATTTAGAAATACTTCCTGTTAGGTTCTGAGTCTGGTGTAACTTAAAGGAAGTTTCAAACTTATAATAGACCAGCATTCAACTCCTGATAGATGGCATTTATTTGCCATATTCAGACATGATATGTACTGAGTGTCTGTGGGTAGGGAACTATGCCTGGCACCACAAATAACACAGGAAAATGACACAGACACAGTTCCTGTCCTCACGGAACTTACACTTTTGTATGCACAGCAGATTTTACATGACTAATCCCATAATTTCTTGTGCTTATTGAGATACAGTGTGTGATTACATTGTGCAATGGGAAATCAGACCTAGGCAGTTAGGAAGGCTTCCTTGAAGTTATAACATCTGAGATGAGCTCTGAAGACAAGGGGGGATTATGAGGCAAAGAGGAGAAATAAAACCATTCCAGGTGGGAATAGGATACATAGAAGTTGAAAAGGTGGGGGAAAAAACTTAGGCATTTGAGAAATTAGAAGTGGGGGTAATACAAAGTATTTCACAAGGAAATTATATGAGGATTAAATAAGATAATGTTGTGTGGGATGTTCCAGCAGTTTCTGACATGTAGTAAGTGTTAAATATCTTTCCTGTTAGCCCAAGGCCTGAGGACCAGTGATCTGGGATCTGGGATTAATTCTCCAACAGAATTAAGTAGGATTCTCCTAACAGGGGTTAGACTCCATCACTGTGTTTACAAGATCTCATGACTGGACACTTACCCACAGCGGCTGCCTTCTTAATGTAGCCACACCTAGATTTGGGATTTGGGTGTCAGTACTCAAATTTATCAGCTCTTCCAGGGTATTCTGACCTGGTGAGCTGATAAGAAATTCAAGCATAAGCAGTAAGTCAGTTGTTCAGAACAAAAGTTCTACTTGCAAAATAAAAAGAGCCAATCTTCTGTTTTCTATTCTATTCTAAAAACAAATGATAATAAACTGCTTTTGGATGAGAAACAGAAATTACTTTTGTCACCTATCACTAGGGGCTGAAACTTCAATTTCTGCTGAGTAAGCTTCATACCTCTGACCTAAGAAGGTCCTTCCAAGAGAATTCTGAGCCATCATCCTTTCACACTAGAGCGGGTTACTAAAAATTTAAGGATTCCAACAAATTAATTTATGACATACTCCCCAAATAGCATATGAAAACAAACAAAAGTTTTATAAGATACCATCCAGCTGGTGTTAAATAGCTTACCCAAGGTAAGTGGCATCTGTAAATGGCAACATAGAAATTTAAAACCAAGCCTGTCCAACCCCAAATAATAAACCTTTTCCCACAGTAATTCGGTTCATGGCTGATGTGTTTATGGGCAAATGCCATCTGTGGAATCTAATCTTTGCATTATCTTATCTATCCTTTGCATTATCTTGTAGAATCAATGTTGTAAGGCTAAGGAAAGGAGTATATATTCTCCTGGGCAGTATGGGGTTGTTTCCTCCTTTGTGTATTTCTTCTCGAGCCCTCATGATAGCATCTTTCTAAACCATCCCATCCCTTCTCCCACAGCTCACGTACCCTTCACTCTTACAGTTCAAGTACTATCTCCCAGGTAGAAAAATAAGGCCACAGTGCCTTCACCATCACTTGTTTCTTTTGCTGCCCTGGCCACAATGATTTATATCCCTCTCTCAAAAGCCTTATCATCTTTTTTCATTGGCTCAAAGTCTAGGGTCTTGTCTTCTGCCCCAGGTCTGCCTGTGAATGAGAATCCTTGGGTATCACTCTTCTCAATGTGTAAATCTATAACTGAGAAAATAAGTTCTTTGTCTCCTTCCCCCAAACACCCAATATATAAGAAAGTTCTGTTAATGGTAACAACTCCCATTTGAAAAGAGGGTTGGGGGAAATGGAAGCATTTAACAGCCACTAGTCGATGGGAGTAAGATTATGGTCAGGAACTACACAAATGATTGCCTCTGCAAAGTTCTAATGCACCACAGTCATCAGTGGGCACCCATTACATGTGTCACTTACTATTTCTTAACCCAGACATTATTAGAAAGCCATTTTTCTAAAAACACCATATCAACTACCCTCAAGGATTTTAAAAATATTCATCTACTTACATCACATCATCAAACCATATGTCTGCCAAGGCTAGAGCGAGCTCCTAGGGAGAAGAAATATAATTAACTTCATGATGTACATAAGCTTAGTCATTTAGCTTATTATCAGCAAAACCAGGCTATAGTTATATCATTTCTTCCTTCAGATCATTTTAAAAGTACACTTTCCAAAGCAACAGTCTTATATTCTGCTGTGCCCCATACATTATAGACAAGCAACCAAGTAGAACTTAATCTTTTAAGAGCTCCAACAGCTGGGATCATTTTAGTAACATTTATTCAATTATTGAGTCATACCTAATTTTCTTTAGATCAACATTTCAATTATAGTCTTTAATTTTTAAAAAAGTCAATTTACTTAATCTCTACCATTTATATCCTGTTCCTTTATAACGCTGTAAATTGGCAGCACTTTACAGTTCCATTTTTCTTTCTTTTAGTACATAATTAAATAGTCACGGTTTAACCAAACAAGTCAAACTATGGAAAAGGCAATTCTGAAACTGTTCTGATCTCTCTACAGGTAATCCCTGGGAACCCATGACCTAGATCATTCTCAATGAGGAGCAATTTTGTCCCACCAAGGAACCTTTGGCAATGGCTGGAGACATTTTTGTTACCCCTGGGGGTTCTATTGGCATCTAGTGGGTATAGGCCAAAGATGCTGCTAATAATCATCATACAGTGCACAGGAAAACCCTCCACAACAAAGAATAATCTGGACCCAATGTCAGCAATGCTGCTTTTGAGAAACCCTAGTCTAGATGGACTTTCACTGTTGTTTGGTTGATACAATATAACAAAACACACTTCAAACAGCAATCCCAAAACACCATCAGAATCTAATTACTGACAGCCGTTCATTTGGTAAATATTTATTGAGTCATCACTATGTGGCAGACTGTAGAGATGGAAGGAAAGAACATCACTGTCCTTAGAGATTGTCCAGGGGGGAAAACAAGTCACAAAGTCCAGGCCCCTGCTAGAAAATTCAATACTGTCTGTTATTTACTCCTACTAAGAGCCTAGTTGAGAGAAGTGATGGCTGAAAAAAAATGTAAAGGTATGCAGTCCATTTATGTATCTACATGGTAGAAGTCCTTGAATTAAGCTGGATGATATTTAGGTTGTGTTATCTTAAGTCCTTGAAGAAACGCCCTCACTAAGCTCCATGTTAAAGTTATGCTCTCTGCTTTCATTGAAGAACACCATAAGTCATAAGAAACCCATTACTAACTTCCCATAAGAATCTTACACTTATCCCAGTGTCACCCATGTGAAACTACATGTAAATTTTTTTTAAAGATTTTATTTATTTATTTGACACACAGAGAGAGAGATCACAAGTAGGCAGAGAGGAAGGCAGAGAGAGAGAGATGAGGAAGCAGGCTCCCTGCTGAGCAGAGAGCCTGATGCGGGCCTCGATCCCAGGACGCTGAGATCATGACCTGAGCCAAAGGCAGAGGCTTTAACCCACTGAGCCACCCAGGCGCCCTACATGTAAATTTCTTTTGAAAATTAACATTGGAAGGTTTCTTCCTCTCTAATGACAACTATATACCTATTTCTCTTCACTCTGACTGCCAAATTACTTAGAGCTAAATTTGAGGCTCGACTATACCAATTATGTGGGCCCTTAAGTC
Source organism: Ailurus styani (assembly GCA_002007465.1). Lineage (NCBI taxonomy): Eukaryota > Metazoa > Chordata > Mammalia > Carnivora > Ailuridae > Ailurus > Ailurus styani. The sequence continues at coordinate 1,361,689 of LNAC01000256.1, read as the reverse complement.
TGAACATTTGTGTACTTCCCCATCCCTAACCCAGCTGGTCTGAGGTGGTATTTCCATTTTCCCTGTTGTGGATCCTCTGGTTATTTATACTTTACTATTTATACTTTAAACCTTCTTACTGCATCTGCTCTTGCCATAAGTTGCCTCAGTAAATGTATAAAATGTGGGCAGGTATGAATAAAACTGAAAGCAAGGAAGAATGACAGAAAACAATTACAACAGCACTGCTAGACACATGCACTGGAGGCCGTGACAGCCTGAATAGGACCCGTAAGGAAAGCATCAAGGGTCACAGAAAACTTCCTGCAAGAGCTTGTGACTGAGCAGAACGCTGATAGACAAGGACTGGAAGAGAAGAAAGAAAGGAAAGAAAGGAAAGAAAGGAAGAGAGAAAGAGAGAAAGAGAGAGGAGGGGAGGGAGGGGGGAAGGAGAGAGAGAGAGAGAGAGAGAGAGAGAGAAAGAGAGAGAGAGAGGGAGAAAAAAGATAGAGAAGGAAGGAAAAAAGAAAGAAAAAGAAAGAAAGAATCAAAGAAACAAAGAAAGAGACACAAGGGTGCTGCAATGTTCTAGCCAAGCAATAAAAGCAGGAGCAAAGCACAGAGGTGAGAGAGCGCCTGTGCATTCAAGGAGTGCCAAGTGGTTTGCCTATGCAAGAAAAGGGTGTTCAGGCGAGCAGTGAGACGGGACACTAAAGAGTTACTTCTGATGCTGCACTAAGGACTTTGGACTCTGGCCTTGAAAAGCATGATTAGAAATAGGAGACCAGTGAGGAATTTATTGCAGTAATACAGGGAAGAAAAGATGACCCCCACAAATGATGACTTCATCAGTTTCCATAAACATCAGGCATCTTTAATTAGTGAAATAATCCCTGTAATGGATTAGAAAAGAATCCAAGTCTTATCCTCAGCCCCTCCCCAACCCCTTACCAACATTAACCTTTTCGACATCACCTGGAAAAATGAGGTCATTCACCTATAGGTATGAGAAGAATAAATCAATAGTCTTTGGACAAAAACATAAGAATCCTGATTCTGAGATTGTCCGTTCTCTTTTGCCTTTGATAGCATCTGGACTTACAAGCAAATTCTAATAAGAAAAACTAGGAACTCTGATAGCTACTCATCTCACTTAGGACAGGCAGCAAGAATCTGTTATGATTTTATGTCTCCAATTGTTCCAAGCACAGTTTCTAATACAGAAATAAAACTGTTCAGTGTCTCAGTCCTCGGCTCATTTTGCTTCACAGAGATCTGCATTTCTGAGTTCTCGGGCTCCAAGAGCAGTTCTGTTAGGAACAGGCAGCCAGTGTCATCCTGGGCACTGAAGTAGGCTTTCCACGGGTGAGCCCCAGCCCTGCTCATTGCGATGGTCTGGATGTTCACTACTTGTAGGGCCATCTGGAGGGTGTCAGGATGGACAGTTCCCTGCCAAGGGAACACTTGCTGGTGAGCAACTTTCAGGCTAAACCAAGTTTTCTCAAAATACTCAGCAGTTAGCTGGCAATTGGGGACTAGCATGAGGGCTCCAGAATCAGGAAGTTCCTGAACCGTCTCCTTGCTCTCTTCAGGAATCAGGGGACCTGAAAGAGTTAGAAAGCTTGTGTAAGAGATCTTCTTAATCTATACCAACTGTGTTTTTGTTTTTTTTAAAAAAGACTTTATTTATCTGAGAGACAGAGAGAGACCACACGAGTGGGGGGGGGTGTGGGCAGCAGAGGGAGAAGCAGGCACCCCGCTGAGCAGGAAGCCCAGCGTGGTGCTAGATCCCAAGACCCTGGGATCATGACCTGAGCCGAAGGCAGACATTTAATGACTGAGCCACCCAGGAGCCCCCAAACTATGTTTTTTTAAATCTAGATTTCCATAAGTACACAGTGTGTGACTTTTATCTTTGGGTAAATGGTTGAAATAGCCAATGAGGAACTTCTTTCTTACTCATGAAGACTTCAAATTCAGGCAATAGTCTGAGCCATTGCAAAAGGTAAAGATTTTTCACAAGATATAAAGTAAGGACTATTTCTACCTGAGGTGGCAAAGGATGCAGTGTTAGGAAGCTCTGGGCCCCGATGCTCTGCCCCCTGGTATTTAGAGATGGTTGCCCAGCGGGCTTTGCCATAGACTGGCACCAGCGTGTTGAAGTCTGAGGCCCAGCTATTCACAGGTCTTTCTGCCTGATCCTCCAAAAGTCCAAGGGAAGGGTCAGATTTAGGGCTACACAGGATCCGCTTCACTTCATCAATGCCAGCTAAGAGAAGGCGATAATAGAAGAGGCCCCGGTCTCGTACTGCCATATCCTTTTCTTCCTCTGAGATAAGACAAAGACTGAGTTAATTACAAACAAAACCAAAAAACACTCTTTCTACCCTGTGCCAACCACAATAGGGGGAAAAAAAGGAAGGAGGGAGGAAACCCTAGAGAACATTAACGTTGTCTTCTTGGGTCCCTGTCATGACTCACCAAACAGAGTCAGCTGTCCGAATGTTTTCTATCTGACATGGCAAGCACAGTTTCCTTCTGGAGAACCTACCTATGCAGTAATGTAACAGACGCCCCAGCATGTCCTGGCACTCGGCAGGGCGAGAGAGGAAAAGGCGCAGCAGTGCAGTGAGTAGCTCCATCTTCACAGCTGGAAATGTCTCTGACTTCACATTCTCCACAAAGTCTTCCAATACGTAGGGAGCATTGGGGATTCTCTCCCCATGGACGCCAAGGAGCCAAATAAGTGCCTGTTTCCCCTGGGTAATGAAGGAGTAAGAGCAGGTCCTTGACATTTGGCTGTCCCAAACACAGTGACAGGTTTTGTTCCCCACAACGTCAGCAGAAAAGGTATAATCTTTTATTTACTTCAATTTGCATTGTTATCGATCCCCACACCCCGACTCCACTCTATAACAAATAGGAATAAAATGTTACTACACAAAGGGAGACTCAAGACCCCCAGAGCCTGTGTTGGTTATGTAATAAGGCTCCCTCAGTGTGGGGGCCTCTGCCCCAGTCTGGAGTTTAATATGTCAGTAGAAACTACTGAAAGATTCCTCTAAACCACTTTTACCATGAAAATGGTAATTAACCTAGAGTGCAAATCAGAGTCATCTGAGAAGCTTCTTAAAAATCTATGTGTTGGGGCGCTTGGGTGGCTCAGTCATTAAGCATCTGCCTTCGGCTCGGGTCATGATCCCAAGGGTCTTGGGATGGAGCCCTGCATTGGGCTCCCTGCTCCACGGGAAGACTGCTTCTCCCTCTCCCAGTCCCTCTGCTTGTGTTCCCTCTCTCGCGTGTCTCTCTGTGTCAAATAAATAAATAAAATCTTTAAAATCTTTAAAATAAATAAAATATTTAAAAATAAAAATCTATGTGTATAGGCCCACCACTCCTGAATATTTAAGCTGGCAGGTGTGTAGTGAAGCCCAAATACCCACAAGTGATTCTGATTCTCGTTCCAGCTGAAAACCCCATGGTCTAAATCTCTGGCTCAAAACTGTTCAAGAAAATGATGATATCAAGGCATTTGTAACAAAAATCATAGATAAATCTCATGTTTTTATCACTTCTATCCTAACTACACCCAAAGAGAATCTGAGGTGGCAATCAATTCTAAGAATTTCCACATTCAGACACCAGGTAGAGAGAAGAATTAGATTCCATTTCAGAGCAGGGTCCCAACCATTTCCCCTCCACCTGAGATAAAAGAGAATTTGCCATCTACCTCACTGTCTTGAATGATCTCCTCGCAGCCGGGCAGGGCCTGACACACAGCTTCCGTACACTGAGGACACAACCAAACCAGGTCTCGGAAAGTTTGCACCACCACTACAACACAGCTCAGGATACAAAAGCACAGGATTAGAGACTCCACACAGGAAGGAATCTTAAGAGAAGTCACATATTCAGACTAGACTGCTACATGAATTTCTGTAAAATGGGTGTCAGAGGGGTGGTCAATGATTTTCTGAGAAATAATTTCTTAAATGGATGTTGCTCTTACTGGATTGGCTATGAGGATAAATGAGCTCATATATACAAAGCCACATGGCAAAATGTAAAGCAAATGTGAGGTCATGTTATTGTTGAATGACATTCAGAAGAGAGTGTGAAATGGAGCCACCAAGGCTGGGACTAGGGTAAGGCAAATGAGGCGCTGGGGGTGTAAAATTGAAGACACGCAGAGTTAGCACTTGGATGAACCTGAGAGTGAGTGCCTCTTTAAATTTTTGCATCCTGGGTACCTTGCTTGCCTCACCCTAGTCCCAGCCCTGGAAGCCACTGCTGCCATAAAGCATAAAGAGGGGTAAAGGTGGGGTGTTAACAAGCCCAGGCATTCTGGTAGCCTTCATTATCTACAGAACAGCCTTGCAGAGTTATGGGAACCTGAAGACCCTCTATCTGTTAGATCTATAGACCCTAGGCTTCTCTGATGGCAACACATGAGGATGTAAAGAAAAGTTTAAACCTCTGTTATATAACGATAAATATTTTTTGAGCAACTGCTAATAGGGCAGGCATTTCCCCAAAAAAGCCTGAAGGGTAGTCAGCCCTTACCTGTGGTAATGTGCTCTTGCCGAAGCCCCAGCAACTCTGTTAGAATCTGCACACACTGGTCTGTGTAGGTCCTGGCAATACCACCTACAGTGGAACAGAAAGCAGAGAAAAGTGCTAAGTCAAATCCTAGCACCTCATTTTAAAAAAACTTCCCACCAGCCAAAGACAAAGAAGACCGGAGATAGCTTAAAAAAAAAAAAAATCACCCTTTGCTTGATGAAGTAACAACCTAAGTTTCCTAAGTTTGGTGAAAGTGAATTTTCCAGTGAACAAGGTTGAAAACTTTCAGTAACAAAGGTGTGTGCCTGGCAGCCAGATATGAGGCCTCGAGGCATCACGGGCTGCAGAGCGCCTCATGGCAATGGCCCTGCCGGAAGGGAACACCTGACCACAGGAGCTCTGTTCTCCTCTTTGTTTGCTCTTCCTGCCCCTGAAAATAATCATTCTTTATTCTAACATAATGCTTCCTTCTCCTCTTCCACTTGAAGCCCTCCGACAGAACATAGCTCCCTGGCTGCTTTCATTTTGTGAGTCACTCTGGCCTTCTGAATTCCAGACAAATATGAAAAAGCCTGTAAGATTTAGGATTTATTCTGTGTTGGTCTGTACTCAGCACAACACATAGTCCATAGTAGAAGCTCAATAAACAACTTGCCAGTTCACACAGGACTTTGAGTATGGAAAGCCGGGTTCTGCCCCCGGGTCAGGAACTACATGACCTTTCGGCCATTTAATAACCTTTTTGTTTCTGAGTTTCTTCATCTCTTAAATGACATGATAACACTTGTCCACTTTTCCTGACTGCCTCCCAAGATTGTGCTAAGATGATATATGGGAAAGCATTCTGGATAGTAGCCAAGAAAAGGCCACATAAATTTTAAGTACTCCAGTTTGAGTTACCTGTATTCTCTAACCTAGAAGATAAGGCAATACCAATGTTGATGAAAAAAACCTCCCTCCCACTGCTGTCTGTGGCCACTGACCCCATGGTAATTTGGTGCATGGTAATTTGGTGCATGGTAATTTGTCTCTGATGTGGGATTCATTCCCTTTTGTTCCCCGTGATTCCACAGCTTTCTGGTTAGTTGAAGGTCTCCAAAAGGAAAGCGGCAGACCCCTACCTATGGCAAAGATGGCGGCCTGGGCAAAGTCGGCTGACACATCAGTACAGTACCCTCGAAGCTCCTCTAGCACCTGCTGTACGTTCTCATCATTCACCAGCTCGCACAGCACCTCCACCTTCTGCAGCTTGATGTAGTGGGGCTCCGAGTAGGAGCAAAAAAACTTTTTGTAGTGGCTGCTAAAGTGACCGGGCAAACTGTGCAAGATCTGACGCACATGACACAGGGCAGCAAAACAGAGCTCACGGCTCTCCGAAGAACAGGCAGCCAGCAGAGGTCCCTTGACTTGCACAAGCACATCTGTTTGTACATGGGGGAATTTTTTTGCCAAGATCAGAAAGAGTTTCGTGGCTCCCATCACCACACCGGGACTACTGCTCTTGAGAAAGCTGTCTAACAGATTGAGAATGTCAAACAGCTCCTCCTCACTGCGGGGCTGATAGCGTAGCAGAAAGTTCAATACTTCAGCCTGGCCCCACTGGTCCAGTTTTGGCATTCTATCCAAAAAAGAAAAGAAAAGTGTTATTTTAGCAACCAAATTAGGACCATCTGCATGCAAATGTCATGTCACCAGTCATCTGTTTATCATAACAAGGAGAGAATTCTTGAAAACAGGCTGTGTCATAATAGAATTATTCTTTTCATGTACTATTTAAAGTTTACACAAAATTGGCTTTAAATTCTGAAATGAATTTATACTACAAATTCTCATCATCTAAGGCCAAGGACCATGATCACTATACCTAGATCCAGAGTCTTTACAGTTTAAAACAGCATAAATCGCTTAGTTTGGGGGATATAATGATTGTAGGGGAGGACAGAACCTATTTCCACAGGATATTTCTGCCATCTCTCTGTATCACCAAAAGAAACTAAGGCAAATAAAAGAAATCCTCTCAGTGAAATATGATGAAGTTAATAGCTATGGTTAACTTTACTACTCTACAGAAGTTGTTCAAGAGGTCTCCTTAATTCAACATGTCAAGATCCCACTAGGATGCAGATCTCATCATAACAAAGAGAGCACCGAGGCATCCAAACCGATTTAAGAGATGGTGGGCGATGGGCTTGTTGATGACAACACCTCCTTCCTGTTTCAGAATTTCCTCTAGAGACCTCAGGCAGTTCACAACCACAATTGGATCCTGGTCACGCAGCAAACTGTATAATTCATTTACCAGAGCACCATCTATAAAAGAGCACAAAGATCTCAGAAAAAGAACAGCTTCAGTGTCTCAGGAATAGAGCCAGAGTACGGCTCCAAGCAGACAAAGCTGAACTTCTCTGCTACAAAAATAACAAAGGCAATAATAAAGTGCAAGGCAAAAACCTGCCATCGCCAGACTGTTCTAAGTAGCTAACGTGATGGATCTCACCTGGGCCCCAAAGAAAAGGCTTCTGTGATCTCAAAAAATACCAAACCAGCCTTTCTACTTAAAGAGACAAGTACAGAAGTAGGGCCACATTACTATTTTCTACCTTCACGTCATCTTTTACAAAGTCAAACATAGAACCGAGGCACAAATAAATACTGGTCATGACGGATTACACTGAAACTTACCCACTTCAGAGTCTCCATGAAGATTATGCATCTTGGCACAACCAAGAACTGCCACCCTCCTGACATATGAAGCTTTATCTCGCAGACCATTAAGAATAGGCTGTTGGATATATTCCTGCACACCAGGCATCCTAAGCAACACATCCTGGAGTCAGCCAGATCCTGAAATACTAGTTTTGACATAATTCAGCCCCTATTCACTTAACAGAAAGTTTAGTAGATGTTTGAATGTACATTGATCACATCATAAAGAATTAGGGAGAGGCGCCTGGGTGGCTCAATAGTTAAGCATCTGCCTTCAGCTCAGGTCATGACCCCAGAGTTCTGGAATCAAACCCCGCATCAGGCTCCCTGCGTGGCAGGAAGCCTGCTTCTCCCTCTCCCCCTGCTTGTGTTCCTGCTCTCACTGTCTCTCTCTGTCAAATAAATAAATAAAATCTTAAAAAAATAATAAAGAAAGAAGTAGGGAAAGCCACTTCCAAACTTAAAAGTCATACTTGACTTTTCATTTGGAATACTCCTCCAAGGGCAGCAAAAATATATAGTTACAGAATTGTTTAGAAATCATTAATCAAAACCAAGAACTATTTCAGCAAGTGAGGATGGAAAATTCCCTTTAATGTAACATGTGACATTTAATGTAATGTAACATAGTTTTTTAAGCCTAAGCAATGGCTGAAAACCTGGGTTCAAGTTATAATTGCATTTTCCCTAGTATTAAGAAGCTCAAATAGATGATCACCATTGAAAACCTGCCCCATGGTTTCCTGAATACATCAGCCACTGATAAACAGTCAGGGAAGAGGGTACTCACCTAAGGCTACACATGCTCCGTAGTGCCAGCCCTCGCACCATTGGGTTGGGGTCCGAACAGTCTTTGCACAGTGTATTAATGGCCAAGAGAGCCAGATCTGGTTTCAGGGGGGCGTATGTACACATGTACAGATAAACCAACTTCTTCTGAACAATATCTACAGTGGCACTGGCCTTCACCATTTCCATGAAAACACCAGACATGTCCAAGCCCTGAGTCATGTGCCTGAAATCAACACACACAGCAGGAGAAGTAAAATACATAATCCCCAGCCTACAATGAGAGGCATTTTACCTATACACATCCTGGTTATCCAACTAGATCGTGAAGGAAGCAACCAAGTCTACCTTGTCTATTGTACTACACAATACTTCACACCATGGGCCTGTAATAAAAGTTCTTCTATGCATTTAACAAACATTTATTGAATTCCTGGTACAGTCCAGTCTAACTCAGCTTCTGCATTCCAGGGATATGCTCTGGGGACATAAACTTGAAGAAGGCCTGGTATCAGATCTTTAGGAACTCAAAATATAACTAAGGAGCAAGACAAAAACACCACTAACTATGGTACAATGGGTAAGTTTTAAAATAGATAAGTATTAAAACAGAAGTTACAGACAAGGTTGGGGTGCCTGGGTAGCTCAGTTGTTAAGCATCTGACTCTCAGTTCCAGCTCAGGTCATGATCTCAGGGTTGTGAATTCAAGCTCTGCATCTGCTCTGAGCTCAGCATGGGTTCTGCTTGAGATTCTCTCTCTCCCTCTCCCCCACTCCAAATAATTAAATCTTAAAAAAGGGCGGGGGGAATAACAAAGTGCAGTGGGGATTCAGAAGTCTAATACTGCCAAGAAATCATAAAACCTTTCCAAGAGGAAGTAACACTTTAGTTGAACGAGCTGGAATTTTCCAGGCAGGTATAGTAGGTAGGTAACACACGCTATGAGGCATGTAGACATCAGCAAGAATGCTACATTCTTTTGCGAATCTGCAAGTAGTTGTTAGAGTGTTCTTTGGGTGCTATGATGATAAGTTTGGACTTCATTCTGTAGATCAGTTTCTCAAGCTGCGGTGTCCTGCAGGAATCAGGTGGAATGTGTTTAAAATGCATATTCCTGGGTTCCATTCCACCCGACTGAAAGCAGTATTAGTGGATTGGATGAAAATTTTACATTTTTTGTAAAAAGCACCCCAAGGAACTTTTGTGCATACTAATGTTTGTGATCCACAACTGCAGCCAATAGTTATACATTCAAATTCATGTTAGGAAACTTCGGACTGAAATGAGACAAGGTGACCTGCTAGGAAGCCACTTCAATTGCTTTGGTAATAAAACCAGTGGTGCCAACAAAAAAGAAATACATAGACATATACATAGCCATTTTCTTTAAAAAGAGAGAGAGAGAGAGAGAGAGAGAGAGAGAGAGAGGATGGATATTTAGAACTATATATCCATACCATCTGACTCCAGAAGTGAAAATCAGGCGTCATCAAGACTGACTCCCTCCCTTGCTCAGCCGGATGGTGACATTCCTCAACCCGAATATAAGCGGAAGAGCAGGTTTGGGAAGAGGGGAAGGATGCAGGTGCTACTCTGCATGTCTTTGAAGAAATATCCAGGTGGGAATGCCCAGCAGGCAGTAGGATATGTGGGTTTGAAGATACAAAAGGCTTTCTGTACTAGACTCTATGGATCTGGGAGTCAGTAGTCTAAGTTCAAGACAAGGCTGTAACCAGCCGGCTGAGTAAACGAAGTCACAGGGGAGGCTGCCGTGGCTATCCAGAGAAGCGGGAAGACCAAATCCTACCCTGCCCTGGCTTCATTCGCTCCTTCCCAGCGACCAGGGGTGGAGGGCCCGGACGGGGGCTGCCGCGGGGAATGCGGGCGGTAGCTGATACCTAATCACTCGCTGGATGACATTCCGGTAGCGCAGCCTATCCGCCTGAACGTGAGGGTTACACAGAGCTTTCTTCAGCTCCTTCACCACGTCCTCGGAGCCAAGGTACGGCATCTTCAACAGTCAGCGGGCAGCCCCACAGACCCCCTAGGCAACTCGCGGGCTCCTCCTAGCCCTGACGTGGGAACCTGGGTAAAGCAAACGTCGGTCAGCGAAGAGACCAAAGGCGGGATCTCGCCCCGGCCTCGGCTTCCCCGGGGGCCGGAGCCCAGGCCCCAGCACACTCACACCAACCCTCCCCGCGCCCCGGCGAGCCCCGAACGAGGCTCTGGGGTTCTTCCCCGGGACCTGCAGGCCCACTAGCTCCGCCCCGAGACCGCTCCCGCTACCTCGACGCCCTCCGCCCCATTTCCAGCCCCGCCGCCGGAGGCCCGCACACCCGCCCCTCGCCAGGTCCAGCCCTCGGTGCGCCTCCGCGCGGCTGCCTGCCGGGATAGGCCCAGTCAAGCTTTCTGCGGAAGTCCCGCCTCCTCGGGGGCCGACGGCGCTCAGCGGCTGTCACTCACCTTCTCGCAGCGAGCGCCGAGCGCCGCCCGGACGCCGACCTTAGGGCGCCCTTCCCCCCACCTCTCACCTCCCGGCGCAGCCGCGCGGCTCCCTCTGGTGGAGGCGCGGCGGGCCATCGGAAATCCGCTGCTTCGGCCTGTCTCCGCCCAGCAGCGCGCGCTTTGACTGCCCGGCCTCAGCCCCGGCTCCCGCGCGCGGGTAGGAGTGGCGCTCAACCGAGCGTCGTCCGCGGTGTGCGATTCCCGCCAGGACTCTCAAGAGCACGGCCACTTCCTTCTTTCTGCCCACGCTAGGGACCTATTCCTCTACTGGCCTGACTTCCCGTCAGGGTCTTGGCCGCGTCGCTGCCCCCGTGTGACTTACCTTCAGGGCGCGGTCCCGGGAGCCTCGCGCGGGAGCTCTGTGCCCATGAAGATCTCGCTGGTGACTCTCCAGCCCCGCCACCATGAATGGGGCCCTGATCCCCCATACGCCCATCGCTGTGGACTTTTGGAGCCTGCGCCGGGCCGGTTCCGCACGGCTCTTCTTTTTGTCCCACATGCACTCGGACCACACGGTGGGTTTGTCTAGCACCTGGGCCCGGCCCCTCTACTGCTCCCCAATCACTGCTTACCTCGTGCATCGTCACCTACAGGTACGGGGGGCCGGAGACCTCCGAGAGCTGGGTCGAGCATTTGGGTGGGATTCCCGATCTGTCACAGCCTCAGACTCGTAGAGTAGGGGCCTGGAGGCCTGATTTTTACAAATGCGGATGTTTCAACTATAAGTTGGGGAGATCTTTCAGTCCAGCCAGGGAAACTGTACCTGCCTTTTCTGATAAACTAGGCCGTGTTTCCCTAGTCTCATAAGAATCCACCTAATGTGCTGGGTGACACATTTTCCAGCCCCCCCCTCCCGCCCCACCCCATCCAGTAGATCTGGAAATCTGGTTGGAATTTTTTTAATGGGTGCCCCCCAAGGGACTGTTATGATCAGGAATGTTTGAAAATCACTTGGCTAGACTGTTTTTTGGACTCTTAATTTAAATTGTACAAAGGGTGGGAAGGGAGAGTGGGAGGAGGAAGGGAGGATTTGAGGGGATTCTCCATTACACCTGGTGCTCCTGGGTAGCTTAGGATGTCATTTGCTTTCCCTGATTCTGGTAAAGGGTTAGTTCCTAATCCAGGGCAGTATCAAGGAGGAGATTCTGTGTTCACTAGAATGACCAACTTTTTCCTCAGGTACCTAAGCGGTGGATCCGGGCCTTGGAGGTTGGTGAGAGCCATGTCCTGCCTCTAGATGAAATTGGGCGAGAGACCATGACTGTAACCCTCATGGATGCCAATCACTGCCCTGGCTCTGTCATGTTTCTCTTTGAAGGATACTTTGGAACCATCCTCTACACAGGTGGGCCTTCCAAGGGGTCCCTCCCACCTTCCCAGCCTAGACTTTTCTTGAGCAGCCTTAACTCAAAATTCTGGAGACCTCTGAGCTTCATCCAATATGAGCACAGTGACCCTTTCTCAACTGATTTCCCACTCTTTAAGGTTTCAAACCTTATAAAAAATAATAAAAACAGAAGCAGAATGCAGACCTTTCCAAAAAGAAGTTATACTGTGTTAGTGCCAGACTTCCTATTAGTTTTTCCACAGGCTGGTAAGCAAATGTCCGTCAGCTGTTGGAAGCTGGGAAAGGCTTGTGTTTTATACTTTTGTCTCTGACTCTCTGCCCCCCATATATTCTTCTTCTAGGTGACTTTCGGTATACACCATCCATGTTAAAGGAGCCAGCCCTGAAACTGGGGAAACAGATCCATACCTTATACCTAGACAACACCAATTGCAACCCAGCCTGGATTCTTCCTTCCCGACAAGAAGCTGCCCGCCAGATTGTTGAGCTCATTCGAAAGCATCCACAACATAACATAAAGATTGGTAAGTGGTTTCTTTTCCTTTTTCTTTTACCCATAGCTAGTGAATCTTGGGTTTTGGATTTTCTCATTATCTTTCAGGTCTTGGTAGATACCCCCCCCCTTTACCCCTGAAAACTTATTTTTTTTTTTTTATAGATTTTATTTTTATTTATTTCACAGAGGGAGAGAGATCACAAGGAGGCAGAGAGGCAGGCAGAGAGAGAGAGGGGGAAGCAGGCTCCCCGCTGAGCAGGGAGCCCGATGCGGGCCTCGATCCCAGGACCCTGAGATCATGACCTGAGCCGAAAGCAGAGGCATTAACCCACTGAGCCACCCAGGCGCCCTGAAAACTTATTTAAAATTGAAATTTTCCTGGGACACCTGGGTGGCTCAGTCATTTAAGCCTCTGACTTTTGGTTTCGGCTCAAGTTGTGTTCTCAGGATCATGAGATCAAGTGCTAACTAGGGCTCTAAGCTAAGGTCCCAGTCTGCTTAAGATTCTGTCTCTCCCTCTGCCCCTCCCAGCGACCCAGCATCCTCCATATCCCCATGTGTGTGCTCTCTCTCTAAATAAATCTTTGAAAAAAAATGCAATCTTCCTACCGTCTCTACTCCGACATTCCCAACTCCTGATCCCCTATACCAACTCTATCCTTCTTTAATAGCAGTTACCACCTCCCAATATACTCTATCCATGTTTTAATATGCTGTTGCTTATTATTTGTCTATTCTCCACATCTCCTACCATACACACACATAACTCCTTGAGAGCATGGATGGAAGTAGGAAGGAGTCTTGCTTGTGGAACAGAGAAGCAGCAGTCAGCATGACAGGCACACAGTAGGTGAGGAGGCTATAAGAGTAGGAGGGGCTGAAGTGCTTTCTTGTAAGCTTGAACTTGATCCTAAATGTAATCCTTGAATGTAATTTGATCCAAATGATTACATTTAGACAAAAAGCTATTGAAGGTTTTTAAGTAGGAGAGGGCCAATATTGCACTTATCATTTTATAATGTATTCCACAATTTACATATTGTTGTATTTGGTTTTTATTGTCTGTCTACCCCTGTTAGAATGTAAGTTCCACAATGACAGGGCTCTTTGTTTTACTTGTGGATATATCCCACATGCTTAGATTAATGCCTAAGGAGGCTCTCATAAGTATTTGTTATCTGAGTGAATGAAACTTTTCTTTTTTAAGATTTTATTTGTCAAAGAGAGAGCGAGCACAGGCAGGGGGAATGGCAGGCAGAGAGAGAAGCAGACTCCCTGCTGAGCAAGGAGCACTGCAGGACTCAATCCGAGGACTCTGGGATCATGACCTGAGCCAAAGGCAGACACTCAACTGACTGAGCCACCCTGGTATCCCTGAGTGAATGAAATTTATCAGAATGTAGATATTCAGGTGAATGCTGTGCTTAAAATCGGACACATTGAGAAATTAGAAATATTGTTCTAGCGATTCCACAATAGTATAAAACATTTTGGGGCCTTTTTTTTACCTTTTTAAAAAACTTTATTTATTGAGAGACAGTGTGCTAGCACACACGAGGAGCGGGAGGGACAGAGTGAGAGAGAATCTTAAGCACACTCCATGCTGATCGTGGAGCCCAACGTGGGGCTTGATCTCAGAACCCTGAGGTCATGACCTGAGCTGATCAAGAGTCAGATGCTTAACCCACTGAGCTACCCAGGCGCCCTCATTTTGGTGCCTTCTAACTGCTGATTTCATCATCTACTCGTCCAGGTGATCCAGTAACAGTCCTGCCATTTTTTTCTTCTAAAGCTGTCCTCTGATCTTATTATTCCTGTGATTAAAATTAGTCAGTTTCGCGATGCCTGGGTGTCTCAGTCATTAAGCGTCTTTCTTCAGCTTGGGTCCTGATCCCAGGGTCCTGGAATCAAGCCCTGCATCAGTCTCCCTGCTTGGCGGGAAGCCTGCTTCTCCCTCTTCCACTCGCCCTGCTTATGTTCCCTCTCCGGCTGTGTCTCTCTCCGTCAAATAAATAAATAATCTTTAAAAAAAATAAAATAAAATCAGCCATTTTCCTGCTGTATACTCCTTAATTACACTTTTAATTACACTTTCACTTACAGAATTAAGTTCAAACTCCTGAGCAATATATGTGGGCCCTGTATTATGCGACCCTTCCCTCTCCTATATCATTTCTTACCAGTTCCTTCTTTGCGCTTTAGTAACACCGAACCATCCCCTTCCCTTGCCAGGTGAACTCAGACCCATCCTTTATGATAACTCAGCTGCTATTTTCAGGGAAGTTTCCCTAACTCTGTCAATGGGAAGATAACTTTTCTGTGTCCTCATAATACTGTGTGCATGTCTCTGACATGGCTTCTGGGTCCCCATGTAGATTAAACTCCTTGAGGACAGAGGCTTGTGCTTATTTTCACAGTGCCTAGCACCTGGTAGATGCTTTCCTTTGTTGAACCAAATGAGTGAGTGGATTCAGTGGTAAGCCCTTCCCCATTCTCCATGTATTTCCGCTCAAATGTCACCTCCTCCCTGATACACTCTCTGATTGCCCCATCTGTGTACTTTTATTAAACATGGGGTTGCCGTATTAGGACTCCCCGGTATCTCCTCTCTTTCATCTCTTGCTTTTCTCATTCCCTTTAACATGATTCAGGACTCTATAGCCTGGGAAAAGAGTCACTGCTGGAGCAGCTGGCCCTGGAGTTTCAGACCTGGGTGGTATTGAGCCCTCGGCGCCTGGAGTTGGTGCAGCTGCTGGGCCTGGCAGATGTGTTCACAGTGGAGGAGAAGGCCGGCCGTATCCATGCAGTGGACCACATGGAGATCTGCCCTTCTGCCATGCTGCACTGGAACCAGACCCACCCCACCATCGCTATCCTTCCCACGAGCCGGAAGATCCACCGCTCCCACCCCGACATCCACATCATCCCTTACTCTGACCATTCCTCCTACTCGGAGCTTCGGACCTTTGTTGCAGCACTAAAGCCGTGCCAGGTGGTGCCCATTGTCAGTCGGCAGCCCTGTAGGGACTACTTTCAGGACAGCCTGAGCCCCAGGCTCTCTGTGCCCTTGATCCCAGACTCTGTGCAGCAATATATGAATTCCTCCTCAAGGAAACCGAGCTTTCTCTGGCTGTTGTTAGAAAGGAGGCTAAGGAGGCCGAGAACCCAGGGTGTCATGTTTGTCTCCTCTCAGGAAACTGCTGATCAATCTCAAGCTGGCAGGGACTCGAAGCCCAAGAATGAGGACCTTCCTGGGGACCTTGAGAAGCAGGCTTCCCACCATCCTTTGCAGATCAAGAAACGGTTGTTCCCAGACCTCTGCAGCAAAGAACGGGCTGGGGCAGTCCCTATCTCTAAGTCCCAGAAGATGGTGACTGTACAGACTGCACCCTTGAGTCTTTCAGTGCACTTACAGTCCACAGATGAGGAATTTCTTTCTCTAGAAACTGGGGAAGAAAGTGGTGTAGGGCCCCACTTGGTATCCAGGGGCCACGATGGCTCAGCAGCCACAGGGAACAAGAGCACCCAGCTGGGCCAGGAGTCTCCCCTGTCTCACAGCAGCAAGGCTGCCCCTCTCCTGGCTCCTGAGTTCAGGGGCCTGGCACTAAAGTACCTTCTGACTCCAGTGAACTTTTTCCAGGCACAGTTCTCTTCTAGGGGCTTTGACCAGCACGTGGAAGAATACCATAAACCGTTGCTGAAGTCCAGAGAGGAGAAAGCAGAATGATACCTTTGGTTGGTCCAACACTGCAGTTTTAAAGACTGACTGTTGGCTGGTGAGGAGGTTTGTTTTGGGCCTTACTTTTCTGTCTTTACAGGATCCCTATGGGCTCACTCTGGAGCAATACTTCTCAAAGTGTGTTCATTGGAATCCCAGTGCCTACTGACTCATTAGTTTTATGGTTGACTATGTTTAAAAAACACTTCCCATTACACCCCCTGCACAGTATACATGAGCACACTAAAGGTTCTGAGAAGTCTTGCAATAATTTAATCTGCTTAACTTTAACCCAGTATTTCTCCACCTCTTTTGAATATGCAGTCCTGTTGTGTGGGCGCAGAAAGAGATGCGGTCTGAATCTGAAAGGACCAGGTTATTCCCATTGTTATTTTGTGAGCCATGTGCCATTCCGCGTGTCCCCTTCTCCCTCTTCCCAGATAAAAGAACCTAGGTAGTTATGTTGTTGTCGTTGTTTTAGTCAGGAACTGCGGTGCTGGGGGATAAAGTGGTGATCCGGGCAGCATGTTCCAATCCTGAATGTCACTGACTTGCCATGACCCCATCAAAGAGACTTCCTCTCTTTGCCTCTGGGAGGGAACAGGAAGCAATGAAGAACCCTGGAACAGTGGAGAGAAACTCCCTGGTGCTTCGCATGAGAGTTCGCAATTAGTGTCGTAGGACACTTCTCTGGAACAGAGCCAGCTGGGGGATTGGGCGCCCCTTACCAAGGCCATACCTGGAACCACCTGAGCATTAGACTTAGGGGTACAATGGCCTCCTGGCTGCCTGGAGGCCGTGACTCTTTGGCTGAAGTAAAGTTTTAAAAGATCAAGTGTGCTGCCAGATATTCCTGATTGTTCACATAGCTGGGATACTTGCTCCTCTCCCCACTCCCCACCCCCTTGGGTTGAGTAGGGAACCAGAGCACACAGCCTGTTTGTTTCAGTATCCAGGGCAGAGACCAAGGAGCCAGCTGGTGGAAGGGGTGGGGGTGCACAGCTCTGCCCTGTCCTTCTGCTCACAGCCTGACAGCACGCCAAACCAATAAGCAGGACAGCAGATAGCACAGGCTCTGAGAGAGAGCACAGGCGAGTGGAGCTGGGCGCAGGGGTGAAAACTGTTTCAGAATGGAGCCTTGTAATAAAGGAGGTAACTTCTACTTTCAGAAGAAGATAGGAAGAGTTTAGAAAGCAAGGCCTTGCTCTTGGGCAAGCTGTTTTGTCAGTGACCTTCACTGTAAGCGTCCCGTGGGCCCACTTGGAGCCTCAGCAGGTGAGGCATGTGGGGCAGCAGGAAACATGGGCTTGTCCTGGGCTCAAGTCCAGGGCACCCTGGGCAAAGAGCTCCCACGCCTAGATAGTGGCGCCTCCGTTCCTCATCTGTAAAACAGGGACTGCGAGACCTACCTTTCTGGGTTGCTCTGGAGCAACCAATTAGATAATTGGTAAAATTCTTGATGGCTACCCCATGATGGGTATTTCAAATATTGGTTCTCTTAGCTTCTGGCTCTCTAAAGAGATTATTCCATATATAAAACATGATGTTCTGGAAGTCATATAAAAACATATAGAAGAAAAATCAATTTTAATTCCTCCATGTACATCAGTTTCTTTCTAGTCCTTTTTTGTATTATAAATGTATTATTTTCAAAATTGGGGCAATATGTATATAGTTTCAATCCTCTATTTTACTTAATATCTTTTTTTTTTTTAAAGATTTTATTTATTTCACAGAGGGAGAGAGATCACAAGGAGGCAGAGAGGCAGGCAGAGGGGGGGGGGAAGCAGGCTCCCCACTGAGCAGGGAGCCCGATGTGGGCCTCGATCCCAGGACCCTGAGATCATGACCCGAGCCGAAAGCAGAGGCTTTAACCCACTGAGCCACCCAGGCGCCCATATTTTACTTAATATCTTAAACATTTCTTTGTTCCATTAAATATTTGAAAATTATGAATAGTTGTATAATACCTTATATAGGTAATACCATTTCTATATTCAACATTTTTTGTACCCTTTTCACAATTATACATGTTACAGTGAACATCTTTATGCATCTATCATGGCATTTTAGTTTATTTCCTTAGAGTAAATTACTGGAAGTGGGATCACAATTTTAAGTTCTGTCTCGGGTGGCGGGCAGGGGCTGAGGGTCGAGTTGGACACTTAAGCGACTGAGCCACCCAGGCGCCCCTACAATTTTAAGTTCTTGATGCAAATTGTGCCTCATTGCCCTCTAGAAAGGTTGCCTTACCATCTTTTCTGCAGAAGAGGATAGGATTAGAATACCCTGAAGATTCATCAAGTTCAAATGATGTTGTTAGACTGGAACATGGGAACATATGGCAAATCATCTTGTGTGTTAATAAATATTTACTAGGGCTGTGTGGGCAAAGGCTTAGCCTGAGCTCCTCCAGGAGCCTCTAGCTGTCTCACTTCTCTGTTACCCAAAGGTGGCTGGGAGAGATAAGGTAGTCTTCACAGGAGGGCCCCCAGAGTGGCGTTATCTTCTAGCGACAAGGGAACCTGTCTACTCTTGGCCTGTGCTGTGTCACATGCATGCCTTGAAATGGGATCTAGGTGAATTCAGATGGGGGGGTGGAAGCAAATGGCTTTGAGGAATTTAGTTGTTGATGGCATGTTTGTGTTTTAATAATGGGAAATTTTCCTAAAGTAAATTTGTCTAGCTTATAATAGAGATTGGCAGTTGCCTTATTTACTATCTCAATAGTCTCACATAAAAGTGCTGCACTGCATATACCTGTAAGTACCCAGTTTATTTTTTTTTTAAGATTTTATTATTTACTTACTTGAGAGAGAGAGAATGTGTGTATGTGTGTGCACGCATGGGAAGAGTCAGAGTGGGAGGGAGAGATTCTCTAATCCCAAGCAGACTCTCCGCCAAGTGTGGAGCCTGACACAGGACTCAGTGCCACAACCCTGAGATCATGACCTGAGCCAAAACCAAGAGTCAGACGCTTAACTGACTGAGCTACCCAGGCGCCCCTTAATTTATTTTTAGAATCTAAGGATGACAGCATAGATCTAAGATCTTACAATTAGGCTTGAGGATACTGAGAGAAAGGAAATTCCCTAGGGATCAATTAGTTGTTTCATGATCTGTGGGAAAACATGTATTTATCCACAAGGAGATGGACAGTGACTTAAGTCCCTTTAGAGAAAAAAATCTGCCTGACCGGCTTTGAGGGGCCATCTCTCACTCCTGACCCAGACTGCCCTTTGTGGTAGGAAATAGGAGATAAGTGAGTCTGCTTATTCAAGAAAAGGGCTTTGGAATTGGGTTCTCCATGTCAAGTCCACTCCCAGGGAGACCGATCTCTCTGCATTCTTGGAGTAGTTCTTTTTTTTTTTTTTTTAGGTTTTATTTATTTATTTGACAGAGAGAGAGAGAGACAGGGAGAGAGAGAGAGAACACAAGCAGGGGAAGCCCGAGAGGGAGAAGCAGGCTTCCCACCGAGCAGGGAGCCCAGTGCCTGGCTCTATCCCAGGATCCTGGGATCATGACCTGAGCCGAAGGCAGATCCTTGTTCTTAAGCAAGAGAAACCCTGCCTGGGAGGTTTACATATTATTGATGCTATCACTACTGAATAGTTGTGAATTTGTTACCTGTCTCCCACCCTTCACTCTTCCTAATCACTACCACAATAAGCTGTTTTGTCTTGGGTTCATGGTGCTTCCCACTTCCTCCTCCACTGAACACCCCAGGATATCAATACAGAATAATTCTGCTTGCCATTATAATCTTCTAAATCTACAACTCCTGTGGGGATTCTCAGAATGGTTAAGCTTCTCTTTATTTTAACTATGGTGCTTTCATTTAACTGAACCCTTCCACCTTGACTATCTCGTTCCTAGGCAACTTCCTCTTCTTTGATCACATCCTTAACCCACCGGATCACAGAATGCTCCCAGAATCTCGGGCTTGGTTCCTTTCCTGGACAGATGGCTCACTGAATCATCTTTCAATCACACAAAACTTCCGGGTAGCCTCGGGTTAGTCTTTCCCTTATAATATTTACATATTCAAAAACAGAATTATGGCTATTTTACCAATCCTGAATCCTCCCATCAATTTTCAATAATTTTGGGGAGTGGAGGATGAAAATTTTGTCCTCAGTGCTATAATCCCATTCTTCATGGGTTCACTGTAAAGTGTGCTGTGGAACCAAGAACATTGGGTCCAACTCACCCCCACTAACCAGGCTCCATAGAAACAAAGCATCAAGGTGGAGCTAGACTCCTGTATAGAGGGAGTCAGGGATATAAGGTTTGGAGAAAACCTGCTGAAAGGTTCTGAGCACCCAATTCCTAAACTGGGGAGTCCCCCACCAACCAACAATTCTCCAATACCAGTTGGGTGTCCTATAATTCAATTGGATTCTGACTCTCTCTACCTGGAGATAGCCTCCCACAGGTGAAGGGCTCAATCCTACAAGACTGCTCTCTTCCCCCTCAGACACCAGTCACACCTCCAGGTTGTCACCTGTGCTTCTGACCACTGGCTATAGATTGGAGCTTCCCATGACTCCTTGGGTTTGATTCATTTGCTAGAGCAGCACACAGAACTCAGAAAAACATTTTACTTACTAGATTACTGGTTTGTTATAAAAGGATATAACTCAGATGGAAGAGATGCTTAAGGCAAGGTATGGGAAAAGGGGGAGGAGCTTCCATGCTCTCTGAGCACGCCACTCTCCCCAAATTTCCATGTGTTCACTCCAGAACTCTGTCTTCACTCTGGATGACTTCAACAAGCCAGCCTCAGATTCTTTGACCTCCTCACCTCCAAAGACCTTATTTGTCTTCCTCACCACCCTGTCTTTACCAGAAATTTTACTACATCTGAAATCTCAATTTTAGATCTTCTCTTCTCTCAGCTTACCACTCAAATACCTCCATTGCCAATGTAAGCCCTCTCTGAGCTTCACTTCCCACGTTGACCTGACTGCATCCCATTATCTATCAGTCTAATACAACTCCCTTGCTCTCTCTCACTCAGACACACCTGCCTTGAAAAACTCCAATTCTGAATAAATTCTACTATCTCTCTACTCTTTACCTGCACTGGAACAGCTAGATGCTGTTGGAGAAACCCCTAACCAGACTGACTGGATTCATTTTAAATTCATGACCTCATACATCAAAATGGCCTTCCATTCTGCTAAGCAATCCTATTATGTTTCTTCAGTGGGCTTGGTTTCCAATTTTTCCTTTCTCTTGGCTCTCCTTCCCCACCACACTACCGTCTGTCAGTAAATCCTGTTGACTCTACCTTGAAACATATCCTGAATGTTATTTCTTTTCCCCCTTACTGCCTTTGTCCAAGCACCCTTTGTGTCCTGTCTGAGTTATTGCAAGAGCCTCTTAAATGTTCTCCCTGCTTTCAACATTGCCCTCTCCCCTGCAGACCCACAGCCTGGTACCCACAGCAGGCCTGATATAAATCATGCCATGTTGCTTCTCTGCTCAAATCCAATGAGGTCTTTCCAGCTCACCGGGAATAAGACCGAGAGTTCTTACCGTGGTCTTCCTGGCCCACGTGCTCTGCCCAGTTCTCTCTGATTACTCCCCACCCTTCACTTACACTCTCCAAGCCTGCCGACCTCCTTGTGGTTACTCCTTGTGGTCAGGTCAAGGTGGGAAGTGAAGCTCAGCACCAGGCAAGCGCTCACCTCACTTTGGTCCCTCTCCTTACGAGGCCTTCCATTCAGATGTCCACATGGTTTCCTTACCTCCTTCAAGGTTTTGCTCAGCAAGATGATTCTTGGTCATCTTATTTAAAATTGAAACCACCTGGCCAGCCATTTGCTCTCTCCCTTTCTTCCTTTTCCTCCATAGAGACCTTGCCACTTGCTAACATACTCTAACATTTACTTACTGAGGTTGGTGTATACCTCACTGCACTATAATGTAAACTCCAGGACTCTTTTTTTTTTTTTTTGGTATCTTTTGTTCACCTTTGCATCCATAATGTCTCAAACACATGGCAGTTTCTTAATAATAAACACTGGTGGAATGAATAAATGAATGAATCTAGAGAAATGAATGGATTGTTCATCCTTTAAGCAAGCCTCCCTCAATAAACACTGTTTCTCCCAAACAGGAAATAAATCAAGTTCCTAGCCCTCTTAGCTCCTTGAGGAGCTATTGAAGGCTTACCTTGGTAGACACTTTTTTGTATATTACCTCTAAATCTTGCAACTGTCTTATGAGAAAACTAGTGTCCACAAATTCATTCATTCATTTGCTCATTCAATAAAATTTACTGAATGCTTACTATGTGCCAGGAATGTGTTCCAGATATTGGGGATACAAAATAGTGAACAAGAAAATGTCCTGCCCACATGGCATTTACACTCCAAAGAAGAGAGATAGGCAGTATACATAAAGGTCAGATAGTGATAAATGCTAAGAAGAAAATAAAACTGGCTTATGGTGTGGGCAGCAGTTCAGAAACAGATCAAGGAAGGTGTGTTGGGGGATTGACACTTAAGATGAGACTTGAGTGATAAGAAGGAACCAGTCAGGTGAAGACATGGTAAGATCGGTGCAAAGCCAATGTGATAGGAATGAGTTTTGTGTCCGAGGAACACGTGAAGAGAAGAGCATGTGTTGAAGAGGGAGATGAGCTCAGAGAGGGAGGCAGAAGTGGGGTCAGAAGTAAAGAAAGCAGTTTGGGCTTTAGTCTAGGTATAATAGGAAGCTACTGGAGTGCCTTAAAGTGTGTATGGGGGTGTGTGCAATATGATCTGATAAATATATTTTGAAAGCAACAGATGGAGAATGAGGCAAGAACGAAAGCAGGCATAACACCAGTTAGGACGTTATTGCAACTGTGAGAGATCCTGGTGAGCTGAACCTGGGGTTTCTGAAAGAAAGGGGGTTTGCATTGTGTCTGGGTATAAAATCTATTAGAGAAACCTCTTCAGCACACGCAGCCACAGAAACAAAAGACATGTCTTTTCCTCCACCAAAGCTATCACAAAGAAGTGTGTGTGTGTGTATATACATACACACATACATATATACTCATATACCTACACACACACACGTACATACTGATATTTGCGGGGAATACGAAAATAAAAGAAGAAAATACTGAGTTTTACAAGTAACTAGAATATTTTATGAATTAACCCTATTTCCTATAATAGACATACTTTACAACTATGTACTTAAGAGAAAGAAATATGTTTTATTTGCTTTGGAGTCAGCATAAGCCTTAGAATTAAAGTTATATTTTCTGAGAGACTAAGTCTCTTTAGTTTAAAAAAAATTATCAGAGAATACCTAATTTTTTAAAATTATTATAAAGCTTAATCATAAATTTTATTGGAATAACATTAGTCCTGATCTTTGACTATCTGCATCTATGAGGAGAGAGCTATAAGATATAGTATAGAGTATAATCAAATTCAGTTGGAATTGAATCTTTTTGTTTAATTCACCAAGTTATAATATTCCATATCCTTAGGGAGGAGCACCAGAATGAACAGGTAACTTTTTGTTCATGAGAGTGCAACCTCTCTGTGTAAGGCTCTTAGTAAATATATACATAACTAAAACCTGCCCTCTGTTTTAATCAAGATAGGACTGAAAAATCCATATTTATTATTAGTCTCTATCTCATTTCTTACTGTTGTGAAATCAGAAAGTCTGTGGAGATGAATAGTAGTGGGTTCAGGATATTTTTTTGGAAGTAGTATCAAAAACTTTTTCTGATGGATGGAATGAGGAAGGTAAGGAGAAGGTATTACCATCTCCATTTTAAGAAGGAGGAAAGTGGGGTGTCTGGGGGGTATAGTCGGTTAAGCATCCCACGCTGGATTTTGGCTCAGGTCATGAGATCAAGCTCCACGATCAGCAGGGAGTCAGCTTGTCCCTCTCCCTCTGCCCCTCTGCCACGCCCCGCTTCAAATAAATAAATAAATAAATAAATAAATAAATAAATAAAATCTTTTTTTTTTTTAAAGAAGAATGAGGAAAGTGAAGTTTATAAGTATGCCCACTATCACCCTAGTTTCTAGAAGACTTAGGATACCTACTGATGTCAAGACTCCAAAGCTCATGTTTAACTTCTGTATTGGACATTCTGGGAGCACCGAAGTTGGTCAGGCAGAAGCCTATTTCACATCAGAGAATTTACCCTCTAGGGTTTTGATAGGGCCCCTCCTCCTCTCCACCTCCAAAGGAGCCACTTGTTAACCCCTTGATGACAGCTTGCAGATTTGATAAAAGTGAATTTCCAAAAGTAATAGTGAAAAAATTAAGTTCAATTTCACAGTCAAAGGTGAAGATTGTTGAGATTTCCAAAACTCTATTCTAGAGTTAACTGAATTCTGATGCTTTGAGCACCATGAATAAACACTCAGTAATTTAGTCACCCAAATAGTTACTGGTACTGACCACATATCAGGAATTGTGTTAGGCAAGGGATAATTCATTAGGGCCTTTTTGATTTCTGAGTCTGCAGGAAGTGCAAAATGACTTAGCACAAATAATAGTCAATGATTGAATTTCGAGTTCCTGTCCCTATTCACAGCCCTCTCCCTTGTGAGTCTCTGTGTCCCTTCCCAGAGCATTTGTCTTGGCTTTGGCTTTTGCTTAGAATTGAAAATAGGAAAAGACATATGGAGGGCAGGTACTAAAAGCTTGTGTAACAGTTGGTGGAAGGTGAGAAGCTACAGAATGATGGAGACATGATAATGAGACATGACAATGACCCAGGGAAAGGGAGAGAAAAGCACTATCCCTTGGTTTTGCTAAATAAAGAGTTGGTATATGGAGAAAATGAGAGGGAGTAAGATGGTCATGTGTAGATAAGGGAGGCAATAGAAATGATTAGGGGGAAGGAGGGTCTAAGAAGGAATAAACACCACTGTAGGAGTATTTAAGGCATTGCTCTTCTCCCAGAAAGCTTCAGATTGACTCTCAAAAATTAGGGATCAGGTCTCTTGCCTATTATCCCTAAATCCTGCAAACCTCCCTCACCTCCCCCTTTTTTTTGAAGTGAAATTCACAAAACACAAAATTAACCATTTTTTAAAAAGATTTTATTTATTTGTTTGACAGAGACAGAGGGAACACAAGCAGGGGGAGAGGGGGTGGGAGAAGCAGGCTTCCCACTGATCAGGAAGCTGGATGCGGGGGTCAGTCCCAGGACCCCAGGAATCATGACCTGAGCCGAAGGCAGACACTTAATGACTGAGCCACCCAAGCGCCCCAGTTAACCACTTTAAAGTGTACAATTCAGTGGCATTTCATGCATTCATAATGTTAACTAGCTGTATTTGACCCTTGCTCTTTAATTCCACAGCCATGGCCTCTTTCTAAACTCCCCTTCCACCCAAAGTCATCATTTCTGCTAGGACCCAGTCCCAAAATGTCCTATTTTGATACAAAAAGAAAACAAGAGCAGCAAGACTTACACCTGACAGCAGGGAAGCCAGTTTCTACATGCAATCCCACTATTCAGCCCAGCAACCACCCAGCTTTAGTGGGGAGATGCTGGGGAAGATGACAAGTGTGGGAGCCATGAGGGGACCAGGCCTTTTTATCATACAGAGGAGGGACTCACTTACCTGTTATCCTAACACAGGTGGGCACTTCACTTCTCTGCTCTGTATACCACACTCATCTCTGCCTGGTTTTGGTTTCTAACCCCGTGGCTCTCTGCTGGCTTAGCGCAGACAGATAACTCCTTCCCAAGGAGTACTTGTCATATATTCATCTTTTTATTCTGTCTAACTGAATGCCTGGTACTTATTATACAGTCAATAAATCCTGGAAGAAAATGTTTTTTAAAAGGTCCTATTTAGCCCCCATCATACATGCTGGATTTGCCCTCCATGAAACCAGTTCAGGGCCAGAACAATTTTTCCTGGCTTATTCCTGTGAGAAGTGGTAAAGAGAGCAAAGTGATTCAGTTCTTGATTTTCCAGGTGTAGCTGAAGCAGACAGCAGGAACCCAAGCAGCTTCCTTGGATATTAGGAATTGAAAATGGGAATTGACCAGAGTAGATTCTGTCACCCAGTTGGATCAAACCGTCCTTATAGTTTGTCAGTCACCACGCATACTAGGAAAAATCCATACTAGGAATCACATGGCTTCTTCTCCCCACCCACCACCATGCCACTTAAATTGCTCTTACCAAGATCAACAGGGACCTTCTCATTGCAAATCCACTGGGCACTCTTCCATCCTTATTCTCCTTTACTTCTCAGAATATTTAGATACCACCAATTAGCTCCTTTTTCCAGAAAAGCTCTCCTACTTCTCTCCCATGTCACTTAAGAATGAGCTTTGGCAGCAAAGAACAGAAAACTTGTCTAACAGTGTTCTTGAAACATACAAACATTTGTTTACAGCTCCATATGACAGCTCCATGCCTGGTGTCTTCATTCCTTTGTCTCAGCAAAAAGAGAGGCAGGGACAAGAGAATTTCTTCTGTGAAGGTCCTGTCTTTTTTATACAAAAGGAAAAAGTTTCCTACAAGCCTCCCATTAGACTTCCTTTCCTATTTCATTGACCAGAACTGAGCCTATACCCACTCTTAGACTAGTCATTGGTGACGAGAACTGGAATTATCAGGATTGGTTTAGACCACTATAATTCATTTCCCGATTTGGTGAGAGGAAGTTACCTTCTTTGAAATCAAAGGATCTTCCTTCTATCTGAACAAAACTTGGATTCTACTGATATGGAAGAAGTTACATAGGGAATGGCTTTTGGACAAGCATAGCAAAGACTGGCCTAATTTTTACTAAGTCAAGTCTCTTGGGCACACAGATAGATTGTGTCACCTCCTAATCATTGTAGCAGTATCCATGTTCCTGAGTTCCCACCGATGTGATATGTGCAGAATAGATATATGTGTTTGTTACCTGTAGGCCTGGCCTATAAAAACTTCCCACATGGGGCACCTGGACAGCTCAGTCAGTTAACTGTCTGCCTTTGGCTCAGGTTATGATCTCGGGGTCCTGGGATCAAGCCTCTCATCGGGCTCTTTGCTCAGCAAGGAGTCTGCTTCTCCCTCTCCCTCTGTGCTCTCTCTCTCGGGTAAATAAATAAAAATCTTAAAAAAACAAACTTCCCACACAAATAATCCATATTTTCTCTTCCCTTAGTTTTTTTTCTGGCCAGATACAAAGCATAAGGAGGAGAAATCCAATGCTCCAAGGTATGGTGAACCTGCAAGAATCAAGATAAGTCTGGAACATCTGAGAGTCAGATGCTAAAAAAGACACAGGAGCTTGAAAAGGGGCCCATCGACTAAATCTGGAAAGTTTTAGCACACAAATAATTAAGGATTGTAAGGAATTAAAAACCATTGAAAAACATGGTAATCCATGAGTCTATATCATTAATAGATAACTAAGTAATTAATAAGAGGTAAGGGAGGACTGGTACAAGTGAAAACCATCAATGGATGCTGAATCTAAGGGAACACATTTAATGAGGAGCAGGATATTTTCAGGGTCTAAGATGTCTCTCCACAGATTGTTTATTACAAGGAAAAAATAGTAAATATACTGTGGGGGAATCAGATACCTCAACAAGGTGGCCAAAATTATTATCACCCAATGAGGAAGAGAGTCATCATCTGACTTTGGGTTTGATATCCTGAGAAGGACAAAATATCACTTATGTAGTATTCTGGCCAGGAATGGGTAACTGGGATCTAATAATGAATAAAGGTGGTGAGACAAACATAAACAACAAATGGAAATGAGGATCATTCTCTTGTCCAAACAAAGGGGGCAGGCTGTACTCTTCCAAAGTATCAAAGACAAAGAAAAGCAGATTAAAGGAGACTAAACAGACCTGCAATATATGGTCCTAAACTGGATCCTCTACTGGAAGAGGAAAAAGGGTAAGAATGACATTATTGGATTAATTGACAGAATTTCGAATATGGATGGTAGATTAAAGTATAGTATCAATGTTAAGTCTCCTGGAATTGATAACTGTATACGTTGTGTATGTAAAAGAATGTACGTATTCTTAGGACATTCAAGTATTAAGGGATAAAGGGGCATGAGGGATGCAATTTATTTTCTACTGGTCAGAAAAAAATGGGTGTGTATGTGTGCTATCTATTTGAGACTGCAAGTGTTAGCAAAAGGGGCAAAACATTAATCAACAAATCCAAGTAAAGGATATATGAGTGCTCTTTTTATTATCAACTTTTCTGTGTGTTTGGAATTATTTCCAGATAAAAAGTTTTCTGAGATCTAGATTTAAAAAAATCACTGAAGATGCCCTCTTGTTTCAAAGGCTTTTTTCATGTTCTGCCTCCTATCCTTTCCTTCAGACCTTTAGTCTCACCTGGTTTTTCCCAGTTTTACAACTGTTGGCTTCTACTTGAATTCTTTTTTTTTTTTTCCTGACCCCTTGGATTCACTATTTGTTCGGATAGTTGGACGAGGTTTTTTTTTTTTTTTTAATTTATTTATTTGACAGAGAGCGCACAAGTAAGCAAAGCAGCAGGCACAGGGAGAGAGAGAAGCAGGCTCTCGGCCAAGCAGGGAGCCCGATGCGGGGCTCGATCCCAGGACCTGAGCCGAAGGCAGCCGCTTAACCAACTGAGGCACCCAGGCGCCCCTTGGACGAGTTTTTTGATTCAACTTCTCCCGTGACTCAGCCTTTGGGTCAGCTTCTCCTACTTGGCCTTAAGTACTACAGCTCCTGAGCAGGTACTTCGTGCCTACAACACTGAATCTAGGCTCTAGGCCACAGAGAAATATCATACCCTAGGTGAGATTCAATGCTTGCAACTGGCAACAGCTCCCTCTCCAGCTGCACTGATTTTGTCTAGAAGGAAATAGTTCTCTCTGCCCCCTTCTCTCCGGGGTCTCTGCTTGACCAAACCCTCATCCTAGCCTTCTAATTAGGCTCTGTTTCTCTAGTCTTTACACATCCAAGTCAGTCATCCTCCTCACTGCCACTGGCTCTATTTAAAGCACAGATTCCTTCATATTACCGGTTTGTCTAAACCTCTAAGAATTCTTCATGGCCTTTAAAATCTGACTCAGCCTACCTTACTAATT
Organism: Ailurus styani; assembly: GCA_002007465.1. NCBI lineage: Eukaryota > Metazoa > Chordata > Mammalia > Carnivora > Ailuridae > Ailurus > Ailurus styani. The sequence continues at coordinate 1,332,513 of LNAC01000256.1, read as the reverse complement.
CCATATCTTGCCACTTCTCTGCTGAATGGTCAGCTCCTTCAGAGCATGGACCATGCTTTTTCTTTTTTGTATCTTTAATTTCTAATATAGTGCTTGGCACACAGAAGATACTCAATAGACATTTGCTGAATGGACAAATGAACCGCAGCTACATTAAACTTTGAAACTTCTTTGACCATGCCCTGTTTAAATATCTCCTTTTGTGGAGTCTTCTCTGGCTCTGTCATTCAAGTCTTATATATGTCACCATGCATTTTTTTTGTTGTTGTTCCTTATTGACTGTGAGCTGAGGGAAAAGACCATGTCTTATTCATTTTGCATCTGACCCAGTATCTCGGAGAGTGCCTGGAGTAGAGGAGGCATACAGTTTGTTGGATGGATGAATGAATATTAGAGAGGAGGAAATAGTAGATTTTGAGAAGGCCTCCGTGTAGTGAGGCCGACTGAAGAAATGACTTAAGAACCATGAAAATAGATCAACAAGTACAAATAAAGTATAGGGAAGTAAATAGATGATGATGTAGAATTAAATAATTAGAATAAAATGGGAGTCAATCAGGAAAGGCTCCCTCAAGTTGGATTTTGAGATGTGTCTGAAAAGAGGAAAGGAACACAACTTGAGATAGTAGGAGCCTACAAGCATGTCACAGAGTTTGGTTGAGCCAAGTCATGGTAAGTAATTAGTGTGTTTGAAGCCTGCTTTTAGAGCAGGATCTGTTCTACTCCAGAGCTCAAGTTCTGCCTTTTTCCTGGCTCCTCCCCAAGTGGGCATGCTCGCCCACTCTTTGTATTTTGATGTTTCCCAGGTCAGCCCAATGTAGGACTTTATGTTCTCAGTTCCTGTGAAGATAAGCAAACAAAACTGCCCTGTGGGATTGAACACTTGCTAACCTCGGTCCTCTAGAGAAATAAACTTCCCTTTTCCCAATAAAATAGAACTGCTCCCAGTGCTGTTAAGCCAGAAAAGAAACCCTAACGAATGAACTAATGTAGTATTACAACTTCTTCACAAGAGTATTAGCACACTTTCATCTTTCTTTTTCTTTCTCTCTCTCTCTCCTTCTTTCTTGGAGATGGGGATCCAAAGAGGTCAAGAATGTATACTAAGTGAGATCTGAGAAATACAGTGTAATAGCAGAATCTTGACTTAGCCACATCTGTCCCCCTCCTCAAAGACTATATGCAAACAACCAAGATGCTGGACAGTCACTTTGTAGGGCTCAGATCATTGCCACCCCCAGCACTTTGCAGGATAGAAAAAATAAACAGGTTATACTACTATCTCTCTAAAAATGGTCCCCACTTTAGGAGTAAGAACGTTTTACACAAAGGGAGGTGCTTCTGAAGTCCTACAGAAAGAATCTCTTGACTTTGGGAGATGGCAACAGTCTTTCTTTTAGGACAACCTAGTTTTCACAGTGTCCATTTTTTCTGAATGCTGTGTGCCCAACACACTGTTTCCTGAATACCCAGACTTACTATTTTCTGGTTGAGGCAAGAACATTAGGGTAGCATTCGCTCACTGCACGTTTTGAGGGGCTGGGTCCAGAGCACAGCTGTTCCTTCCCACCTCGTAATGTAAACAGTTTTCCTCTGGCGGGCAGCGGTAGTCTCCTAAGGGGCATCTGATGTACGTGGAGGCTTCCAGATTCCGTGCACGGATGCCACTCTGCCAGACGTCTTTAGATGGCAACGAAATGTTAAAGCCTAAACTGAGCTAATTCCTCACCAGCAGGGGGGCTTCCCGGGTAGGCACTGCCTCCCCGCGCGCTGCTCCATCTCTGGGGGTGTCACACGAGACTGTGGTGATGTCACACTGGCTGGGATGACATTTTACAGTTGGACCCCCCCACCGCCACCAAGCACCTTTAAATCACCGCGGAGTCTGTCGCGCAGAGGGGGGCGGGGAATCCGGCGCCCGCACACGATGGCTCCCCGCGGAGGCCCCCCGACTCCCACTCCCATCTGTACTATGCTGTCCTCCTAATGCGCCGGCTCCTCGACACTTCCGCCTCAGTAGGTGTCATGGCGCTGGGCCGGTGAACGGTTCCCGCGGGGCGGGGCCGCCGGATGGGGGCGGCCGCTCGGCGCTCGGCTCGTCGGGT